>JANHGC010006281.1:22388-32804 GCA_027560395.1 Boaedon fuliginosus | reverse complement strand
AGAGGACACATCAGCACAACTTTAATTTCTTCGGACTTAAAAAAAAAACCGAGCAAGGCCGGGTAAGCAGCTAGTACTGATATAATTGTTTCCAATTATGGGAAAGAGATTACCAACTCAATTTTGTGTAAGAAGAAATAATATTCCCTTTTGGTTGAAACATTAAAACAGAAAAAAAAACCCTCCCTGTCAATGGGATAAATTGTAATTTTTACTTCCAAAGAGCAAAGAATCAGATTTGACTGTTCAAAAGGCAAGGGATGTTTTTAGAAAGATATAAAGAACAATTGGGGAAAGAGAAATAGAAATCACAGAAAGAATTTAACAGCAGTCACAACAGATGCAATGGGAATTGGAAAAGACAATAGGTACTACAGATTTGGAGTTTCCTAACTTTTTAAACTAATCATGGATTATAATTGTTTTACATGGAATATAAATTAAGCAAATGCTCCTCAGAAAATAAAAAAAATATTATTTGAAAAAATTAAAGCAATTTGCCTAGAAGTGAATCATAACAATAAAAAGGACATAAAATAGTTAACCTATAAAACTTTGGGTGAAGAATTTATTTCAGCAGATATTAAAAAGAGATATGGAGTTGCTTTGTCCATTAATCTTCAACTGAACACACAATTTGTATTAACTGATGAACATGGCAGTTTGTTGGAGTAGAAGTTATATAGTGTTAAAACAATAGTACTGGGATTTATGCCCCCAATGAAGATATATAACTTATCTTCATTCATAGATTAATGGAGTGGTTTTGCTCCAACAGAATGAGACTTCTGAAAAAAAATATTAAATTACTGAGGATAAATTACCTTTTTTTAAAATTTTCGATGGACAATTGTGGTTGGTTGATGTATCAAGATGAAAGAAACACAGTTTTAAAAAGTACAGCTATTTTTCAGAAAGACACAAATATTTTTCAAGAACAGATATGATTTACCCTTCAGGTGTTTGGCTGTTAAAATTTCATAAATTTTAATAGATTTTATCAAAGAATTTTTCAGATCACAACTCCAATTTATACAAGAAAATTCTTTTTCTTTCATATGGAGAGAGAGATGGACAGTACAGAAATGTGAAATATAAATAAATAAAAATATACAAAAATGAAACATTTTTGCAGAAAGATAATATTGCTGAGGACTGCAAAAACAAATTAAAAGATTTTTAAAAAATAATTTAAATAAAGGTACAGATTTTAGAATTTACTTGGCATGCAAGTAAAATCTTTATTAGAGGTCATTTGATACAATGTAATTATGAATTTAAGAAGAGGCAAGAGAAAAACAAAATATTTTATATGACAGAAAAAGAAAAGAAGAATAATTAAGGATTGTCGATGTTAACAATAAGAGAAATGGAAATATAACAGAACTACGCAAAGCAAAGAAACTTTGAATTTTCAAATAAACCAGGGATATGGCTGGTTTATAAATTGTGAAGAGAAAGCGGGGAAAAAATGATATTGAAACTAAAAGAGAGAGATACCATATTAAGAGATAAGGTTTCCGTACAAATATTTATAGAATAATATTATTATACATATTTGTATTTATACAAATATTATATAATAATATTATTCTAATACTTATTCAGGACATGATATTCCAATGGAAAAAATATATGAATATCTTTGAAAATAAAATTTACCCTGGATTAAAGAAGAAGAAAGACAAATGATGAACGGACCTATAATGATAACAAATTTCCAGGGTGGAAGGAAAGGGTGGAAAGAGAGGAAAGATGCCAGAGACTTGGAAAGAGTTAATATAAGAGTTATACCTAAAAAGGGACAAGATTTGACTTCAGTTTTTACAAATCAATATCTTTATTGAAAAATGACTATAATTTTTTTGACAATTTAAGTTGAGGATTGAAAATAATTTTGCAAGATTTTATTCATGAGCATCAATGTGAGTTTTTACCTCAAAGACAGCAGAAAGATGTTAGAACTATGTTGGACATTTTCAAATATTTGGAACTATTTACTGAAAAACAAGAAAAAACAGGAATAGATGGAAGAATTATGTCAAGCAATTGATTAAAATTCCATCTCTTTTCTAAAACCAATGCTCGATAGGAATTTTGTGCTGGAAAGAAAGCTATTCACAGAATGACAAAGCAATTGTTAGAAATATAATATTTTGTGACCTGTGAGGAAGTAATTTAAAGCTTTGTTTTTAATTATATTTTTTCTAATCTAATAAAGTTGGTGTAGAGGAACTTTAATATGCTCCCTATAGATGTGTTGAGTCCAGATGATTATTTTTGCTATATTTCCAGAAACTTCTACCCTCTCTGGAGAGGGATGTCGACTCTCTGCTATTAAGACTTACCAGCAGAGAAAAGAAATAAATAATCTTTTGATGTCAGATGGGGGAAATGTCCTGAAATTGAGAGGAATTGGTTCCATAGCCAATGATTTTTTTCCACTCTTCTGGGTTTGGATGGATTCTTCCTCATCTGAGAACTTTCAGGGCTCTCTTGCTCCTCAGAATTAGGTATAGTGTACACAAAGTTTTGAAGAACTTATTCTTCATCAAAAGAGAAAAACGGATTTAAGGATAAAAAGCATACTAACCAGATAGAGGTAGGTGGTAACAGTATGAAACATGAGTGGAAAAGTTAGTGTGCTATTGGTAATATATATCATATCTCAGAGTAAGACAGAAACAAATCTGGAAACAGAACGCTCTTTATTAGGTAGTCAGTTTCTACTTCTTTTTATATTATTGCATATCAGAGTAAGCAATTTTTAAGAGTATCCTCCCCTCTGCAGGAAAACCCACTCCCGGTATTTTATAATTTAACTCAATTTTTTTTGGTAAACTGATAAAGCAGCATGACATTTAAATTTTTCACCAGACCACAAATACCATATCATTATTATTATTTTTTTCTTTTCCTAGGTCCACTCTAGGATCAAACTGTTTTTCTATAATTCAGAATAGAACAAGCAATATTACAAATAACAAAATTAACAATCAGCAAAATCAAAATTATTTGCCAGTCTATATGAAAAATAACGCTATTAAAATCCCATCAAACAATTATGAGACAAAGTAGTGGCAGCAAATGCATCAGTTTTAATTTTTAATATGGTAAATATTCATAAATATAATCTATATAAACAAAACTATTTTGGGGTCCACCATAATTTTTAAAAGTGGAGGTCCTAAGGAGAAAAAGTATAAGAATCACACATTTATAGCTCACTTCTATATAAATACTTCAGAGGCTATCAATGCAAATAAAACCAATTTTAAAAAATAAACAAAGCAGTGTTACTATGAAATTTGGCAATACCTCTGATGTCATCCATACATCAACATCATTATTTTCATCCACTGTATCTGCTATACAAGGAATTAAAGATACAAATCTTGATATAAGGTCCTAGAAAATAAATAAGATGAAATCCAGTCAGCAGGAAATCAAATCAGGAAATCTGACTGATTTGTTTTATTTGGAATTATAATATCCATCAATTATTTATTCATTGTATTATATTTTTTACATTTATTAACAAATGTAAAGAAAAAATTCTAATTGGCACACCAGAAAAATCTAGAGAGAAATAATAATTTGAAATGACTCAAAGCCATATTTAATTAAATCAGAAAGTTTTTATTTAATAATAAACCATACTCACAGAAGTTGAATTGGGATCTTTTGGATACATATCCAACAACAGTTGCGGTGGATTCAAAGGGCTAATGTACTTAGTTACTAATATATTCCTTCCCTGATTGTTAAAAACTGAGGTCATTATCCTTCTCTTTGGAAATACTGCTTTCCATGTTTGCTTAAAAATATATGCTCTTTGCAATAGTGTTTCTGCTTCATGATCTGCAAACTAAATATATATTCAGAATTAAGCCTCAATTTATAACCACTTAACAATCATTTGAAGTTATGATGAACCCGCACCCCTGCACCAAAAGCTACCTACAACCGCATTTCAAAGTTACAAAGCCATACACACCCTTGCAATCACATGATTAAGATTTGGGTGCTTGGCTCACTTTACAGCCGTTTGCAGCATCTCAATATTTTTTGTCAGTTTTCTGGTATTAACTTCCAGTTTTCAGCAAAAAAATTGGCCATTAAGTGAAATAGATTTGCTTAACAACCACAACGTTCATTAAATGGCTGCCACCAAAATGTAAAAAAGTCAGGCCCATTCAAGCATGCTTCAACTTACAACCACAATACCTTGTGACTGTAATTCTGGGTTTAATTATGGATATAAGTAGAGGACTATCTATATATTATACTTTGTAATTAGAAAAAAATATTTTCAGGAAGGGGTGGAACTGACGTCCCAGCAACACGACACATGCTGGGTTCCTCGGAATTGTGTCAAAATTCGAACTGCAAGGTGGTTCTGATGAACCTAAATCACCTCGGAAGGGGGATGAAGACAGAGATTCCTGAGTTGATCTCAGGAATCCCGCAAAATTCCTGATTGATTTAGAAAAGGCTCTCAGTCCAGTGGGGAGAAAAAGACAGCCATTGAGTGGCTCATCAAAACCAGGACAGCTGACCAATGGAAAAAGCGTGAAAGACTGAGGAACAGTGTGAATGATCTGGATGAGAGATTTCTAACTTCTAATTACTATTGAGGAACGAGCTCCCTGGAAACTAGCCTGGGAGAGAGTGAGACAGAGGTGGGTTTGTTCTTCTTCCACCTCCCAAGAAAAGCAGTGAGAAAGCAAGAGAGCCATTTTTAAAAAACTGGAAGAAAAGAAAAAAAATTAAGAGAGCGAAAGAACTTTAAAATTAGGAAACTGGACTGGGGACCTCAAATATAATATTGGCTAATTTGGAAAGATTTGGGGGATTATAAAATTTGGACTTAAAGAACTTACTTTTTGTTGGAAATACCAAACTGGATAATATAGTATAAAACAAAGGGTTTTGCCAGAGAACCAGAACAACAGTGACATCTGCTGGCAGAAGTGGAAGGTGCAAGGAAATAAAAAGAAAATATATATATTTATATATATAGCCTTGAAAAATAAGGGTTGGCTGTCAAAACAAATAACATCTGTGCTAGCAAGCTGTTTATGCTAGGCACTTGAGACAGAGAGTGAAAGACTGAGACTGTTTAAATAAGTGCAGCTCTTGGAATTTAAACAGAAATTAAAGAGACAAAGTGAACAGTTAATACTTTGCCTCCTTTTTTCTTGTTTCTTTACTGTTGCTGTAAACCTTCCCCTTGAAGATACAAGACAACTGATTGGTGGAACTCTGGGATTTGGTGGGCCTATATGGATTATAATTTACTTTTTGGACACTTTTTGAAGAATGAAGGACTAACAATTTAATAACCCTTGGATTACAATTTATATTTTCACTTTCACCTTTATTTTGGATTACAAATTAGGGTCTCATCACCCTAGTTTTGTAGATTATAATCACATGTCTCTGGAATTATAATTACATTACAATTACAATTAAAGCACCATAAAATGAAGGAAACCACATCTGCACCATCCTCAGCATCCTCATCCACTGCATCTAGCCCAGCAGGTCAAAGATCGCTGGATGCAATGCTTCAACAAGAAAAGATGAACACGATAGAGGGAGAGATGAAAGCCCTCCTTCAAGTACATGAAGACCTCAAGGAAAGAATAGGTAAAGTAGAGGATAAAATAGAAAACTTCCAACAAACAATGGCTAAAAATGAACAATGCATTCAGAAAGTGGAAAAGAAGGCTGAACAAACACAGAAAAGAGTGGAAGAGGTTGATCATAGACTTACACTGGCAGACAAAAATCAGGAGAGAACAATAATACTGTTAGAAATGGATAAGGCTAATTATTACCGACGCTTCCAGAATGTTGAAGCAGAAAAAGGAGAAAACTTGGCAGAAATAATGGCAGAGCTGCTGGAAAACATTTTAGAAAGATCCAAAGAAAAGGTGTTCGTTGAAATGGATGAAATATTTATAGTCTATACTAGATACGTGACAAGAAATAAACTTCCCAGAGAAGTACATGTGAGATTTACTTTTAAAAAAGCAATAAGAACAGAGATACTACAAAGAGCAAGAGTTGAACCCATAAAATATAAAGAGAAAGAAAAATTAGTTCTAAAACAGATTCCCAGAAGATTAAGAGAGATAAGAAGGGAGTATCAATTTTTGACAAAACAGCTTATTAAGAATGGAGCAAATTTCAGATGGCTGATACCAGAGGGAATATTGGTGACTTGGATGGAAGAAAGACACAGATTAGATTCCATAGAAAAGGCAGAACAATTTTATCACCATTATTTTAGAGTACAAGAAGGAGATATAGTAAGAGGGGGAAAAGGAGGACAGACAACAAGAGGAAGCTACAGGGGAGAGTGGTATACAACAAAAGAAAGATGAAAGAGAAACAGAGGAAATAGCAAAGAGAGAGGGGGCAAAAGCAAAAGAACAGAGGGAGATAAGAGCAACTAGAACAATAAAACCTATTTATAAGTAAATAATGGAAGGAGAAATAAAACTATTGTCAATTAACATAAATGGATTGAATTCAGCTATAAAAAGGTAAAAGACTTTTAGTAAATTAGAAAAATTAAAACTGGATATAATTTGCTCAATGCCGGGCTGCCAGGCTGCCGTGCAGCACCCCCCTCCCACTGCTGGCGAGCAGCGATGAACACCCTGGCCACCTGGCACCATCTTCCACCACCGTTGAGTCACCGCTTCTGTAATCCTCCCCTCCAAAAATGGTGAGCCCTGGGGCAGGGCTCGACAAAAGCAAGAATAAGTCTAAAAATGCTGCAAGACTTGAGAAACAGGAGGCTTGGGTTATCAAACTGAGAACTACATTATCAGGCGGCAGTACTTACTTGGGTGAAAAAATGGATCATGTTGAGAAACAAGAGATTATTGATTTTGGAGGGGCATGATTTGCAATTGGATTGGCGCACCTTCTTGTGGTATAGGAAAAATAAAATACATGGTTACTTTCAAAGGCACTACATTAGGAATGCATTATTGTTAGTATGGGAGAAAATCAGAGAACAGCACTATTTGAGGCTACCGGTCTGGCTTTCGACAATTGAAGCACTGGTTCATCCAAATGTTGTTAACATAGAAAATATTGTTAGATATAAAAATATACTGAACGAGAAGGGAGAACTCAAAAATAAACAAGAATTGGGCGATCAAGAGATTGATTTGACACAGTATTCACAACTGCAGATACATTCTAGCTATGAGAAAGATGCAACATTATATGAGAATTAGATTAGATATTAACAGGGGTAAAAGAAAAATTGATTGCAAAAACATATAACTACTTTTTTATTTATTTATTTTATTAGATTTATACCCCGCCTCTCTTCCTCGGTCAAGGAGAACTCGAGGCGGCTACACTATACATTAAATTTGAAGACGAACAAGTAAAGGAAACAATGATAGCACAGGCAAAAAAAAAAGGTTATACAATTGAATTAGACAAATGGCAAAGATTGTGGGACAGGAATAAGTGCCAAACAATCTGGGGAAAAAGTTATAAAATTTCGCTAGCAACATCATATAAAGAAAATCTATTGAAAATGTTTTATAGATGGCATCTTCCACCGGAAAGATTAGAAAAAATGTTCTCAAATTTGGCACCAAATTGTTAGAAAGGTGATTTTATTCAGGGATCCTACTATCACATGTGGTGGACATGCCCTAGGGCCAAAAAGTACTGGAAAAGAGTAAGAGGATGGATACAAGAAATAACAAAAATTAAATTTGAACTCAGACTGGAAACCTTGTTGTTAAGAATTATGAAAAATTATGAGAAAAAAATAATCTATTTAATAATAGATATAATAATGGCTACCAGAATACTTTTCACACAAGAATGGAAAAATAAAAATCTTCCGATGGAACACCAAATGATTGTTAAAATTATGGACTATGCCAAAATGGATAGATTGACGCTATTACTTAAGAACAGCATACAAAATTTTATTCTTGAGTGTGCAGCCAAACATCCCAAAGCTGCAGTAATCATAGGGGGGGGATTTAAACGCTAGAATGGGATCTAACGATCAAGCATTATTCAATCAATTTAAGATATATTATGATGAAAATGTAATAGGAGAATCTTTGCACTCCAGACATTTTAAAGACCCTAAAGCTAACCGGGCAGGTTTGTGTGTAAGACAAATGTCTGTACATTTAGATCTTTGTATCCTTAATGGGTCCCCTTGGGGTGACTACCCAGCAGAATACACTTATAGGGGAGCAGGAAGAAAATCCACGGTCGATTACTGGATAATATCATATGAACTTTTAAAGTTCCTACAGAAGATAGAAGTAGACTCGCGACTGGAAAGTGATCATAATGCAATTCTCCTTACTCTCACTTTGCAACAGAAATCTCTAAGAGCAGGCACAGTCTACCTTCCCAGGTTAGAGCACCACAAGAATCAGGTTAAAATTACATGGAATGAGAATAATGCTAAGGAAGTTACCAAGTGGATGTCAGCCCCAGAAACCATAGAGCTACGGAAATCATTATTAAAGAATAACTATGGAGGACCTTAATTTTAAACCTGAATTCGGTTCTTAGTAATAGATCACAAGTCCACCCTAAAAGGCCAGTTTCAAAGAATAAAAAATGGTTTGATAAAGATTGTGTGCAACTGAAAAGGTTATTTAGTATGGAGTACAAGAAAAGTAAAATGGACCCCTCTGAGGCTCACACTCTTCACTTAAAGCAGTTGAAAGCACAATATAAAAACCTTTTAAAAGAAAAGAAAAGCGCGGCTCTGAAGGAGTCTTGGCACAGACTAATTATGGCAGTCAGGTAAAAAAATACAGCCCTTTTTTGGTACACCACCAGGGTACTGGGTAAACCTCCCCTACCTCTAACAAATCTAGTCCCAATCCATGCCTGGGAAGAATATTTTAGGGAGCTTTATACAGATCCTGATAACTTAATCAAGGAGAGCCAAACTAGTTTGGACCAAACTTCGCACTGGCCCCCGGTTACACCAGAAGAAATATCCCGGTTGATCGGAGCTCTTAAGACTAATAAGGCACCGGGGGCTGACAATGTCCTACCAGAAATAATCAAAAAGAATGCTAGTCGGTGGCCCCACTTTTAGCTTCATTCTTTACATTTATAGATAAAACAGGCCATATGCCAAAAGATTGGGGAGTAGCAATCATCATACCAATTTACAAAAAAGGAAATAGAAATGATCCAGGCAACTATAGACCTATTAGTCTCCTGAGTGTTATTAGTAAATTGTATGCTAAACACTTAAATGATAAATTTCAGGAGTGACTAATCTCAGAGAAGATAATTAATGACAAACAGGCCGGTTTCAGAGAAGGAAGATCCAAGGTGGATCATATCTTGGTACTCCATCATTTAGTACAAAATACACATATAAAAAAAATCCTCTCTCTTTGTAGCTTTCCTTGATTTTAAGCAGGCCTTTGACTCAATATCCAGTACTATCCTTTGGAATAAATTAAAATGCACCACTATTGATAAACGTCTTCTCTTCCTTATACAAAAATTGCTTGCCAATTCCACCTTGAAAGTGAGGTGTAACCCCCAAGGAAGTCTAACCAGACCAGTAAGGGTACAAAAAGGGGTACGGCAAGGTTGCATACTCTCCCCCTCCCTTTTTAACTTTTATATTAATTCTATGATTGATCTCTTACACAACCCAGATTTCCATCCTCCTAATCTAGCACAACGCAAAATTCCAATTCTCTTATATGCTGATGATGCCGCCATTATTTCACAAACCCCTGTAGGATTGAAGAGAGCAATTAGGGCGACACTCGATTATTGCAGACAAAATAAACTGGTCCTTAATTTTGATAAATCAAAAATTTTAGTATTTGCTAAAAAACCTAACCAATATCACTGGAAAATAGAAGGACATAGTCTCGAACAGGTTAGAACATTTAGATACCTCGGGGTGGTTTTCCACGCACAAGGGACATGGAAGGCACACCTGGATCACATATTGCAAATAGCCATTAGGTCTTCAAATGCAATCAAACATTTCTTTTACACAGGTGGGGGGCAGTTAGTCCCTGCGGCCCTAAAACTTTTTGAGGCCAAAACATTGGCACAAATTTTATATGGGGCACAAACTGGAATCCTCACAAAGAAAGCCTCGATAGAAACTATACAAACCAAATTTCTGCGAGCCATCTTAGCTGCACCCAATGGGACCCCAAACGCCCAATTAAGAATTGAGGCAGGTATGCCACAGATCCAGGTGAGAGCTTGGAAGATGATGATTAGTCATTGGCTCAAGATGCAATTCTTTCCTGAGGGACTGTCCCCACTAGTGTTGATTGATAATTTCCCTTCCCCCTGGAAACAGGCAATTGATCAAAAGCTGGGCACTTATGGACTCTCACCTGCATTCTTAATATC
>JANHGC010006279.1:14246-25537 GCA_027560395.1 Boaedon fuliginosus | reverse complement strand
CCTAATGCTGCAGGCTACAATTCCCAGTGTTCTTTGCCCAATTTGCATGCCTTGCCTCTATTGGCTGGAGAGCGTCCGATTTGCATGTGTTGCCTAGAGCACTCTGCACATGTTCAATAGAGTTTGGCAGTGAAATGTGGGTGGGGTGTGTGCATTTTGGCACCTTTTTCGGGGGTGCAGACTCCCCAAAGGCATTCATGACCTCCCCCCCTCCCAGTGTTTGTCCCAGGAGTGCAAGGTATGTGGCTGACAAGTTTGGGCCCCATTGGTGCAGACATGGAGGAGCCTATTCGGCACATACACACAAACCCACACAAACCCACACACCCATACTTCTCTTTTATAGATATAGATAGAAACATTTTGGGTGATAGTAACATATATTTATTCAGCTATAATAGAAAAAAAATCCTTTATTTAATATAGAATATATGTCTTCATTTTAATTTGCATGCTGAATCTTCTTGATAAAATTATGATTGTAATGATGCTACTCAAAGTTATGGATACATTATTTATTTATTAATAGAAAAAAAATCAGCCTTTTTTTTAAATTAGCATTACTGCACTATGAAAAAGATATACTTTACTTTCGATATACCAGATAAATGCCTCCTTTTATCCAATGAGGAACTAACATTGTAAAAATGTTTTGCATTTGATTTAAATCCCTTTGATATTGTTGTATATACATGTACAATATGTGCTTTTGAACACTCAACATCCCTTCAGTTTTCTTGGCAAGATTTTCAGAAATGGTTTAACCTTGCCTTCTTCTGAGAATGAGTGGCCCAAAGTCATTCAGCTGGGTTCTTATCTAAGGCAGGACTAGAATTCACTGTTTTCTAGCACAGTGCCTTTACTCACTAGCAAGCTGGCTATTAATATTATATAAAGAATGTTAATTGAATTACATTATTCTAAACATTTTATTCATTAATTGAATAATGGAACAATCATGTTGTATGACTAATAAGTACAAAAGAATCAATAACTTACATATTCTTGCCTAACAATAGGCAAAATGTAGAAATGATGTACAAATACAATAATGAGTATTTGTGTGAAATATAAAGTCATGTATGTATGTACTTATTTATTTATTTATTTATTTTGTACCTTGTATCTGTTTGACTCTCAGGGGCTTACATGGTATGAAAAGGAAGAAGGCATTCATGACACAATATAAAACACTCACTTATTTGTATAGAAAACACAAATCTGGGAAACACTAAAAATATCAACTCATTAAAATTAAACAAAAACTTGGCCCAAGCAGGTTAAACATTAGATTTCATGACTGTTTATGAGAATAGGGAAATGTTTTAATATATCACTAGTCAATAAATTTATTCTGGGCTGGACTATTTTCAATATTTGAAATGAAACGTAGCCATCTTATTTAATGTGGAACTCTTGTTTTCAAGAACGACCCACATTTCTCAGAAGACCAATAAACCAAGTGGTTTTGGAAGAAGATGTTGTTGAGTTTAGATGCCAGGTACAAGGCGATCCTCAGCCATCAGTTCGCTGGAAGAAAGATGACATTGATTTGCCAAGAGGAAGGTAAGAAAAATGCTAATTATTCATAGGGCTTTTAGGATTGCCACACTTATTCATATGAAATATTATTAATCAGGAAAAAGAATATTGGTTAAAAGGATTCTATTATTTATTTAATTCTATTATTAAGAACATGTGTTCTTAAGGAAATACTATTTGGTAATTAGGGATACTTACCCCTTAAGCAGTAATTCTTAAGATCTCATTGCAGGCCCTGGAACACCCAGTAATTTCATCAATAAAATGTGATGGTAAAAATGATTGATTGTAGGGTTAATGCAATGTTCACTTATGTTTATGAATTTAGGAGTGTAAATGAAAGCACAAGAGCTAGTTTGGTGTAATGTTTAAGATACCAGGCAAGAAAACTGTGAGCGGGTGTTTTGGTTCTGCCTTAAGCAGTTGAGTGGCCAGTCTCTCTCTCAGCTTAGGATGTTAATGTCAAACCATTTCCAAAAAGCCAAGAAAACTGCAAGGGTTTGTCCAGGCAGTCTACAGGAATCAAAATTGATTCAAAGACACATCCACACAATGAAAACATTTCTAGTCCTAATCTGAGAAATGTGAATGAAAAGTCATATGTCACTGGAAGTCTAACAGTAAACCAGGAGTATGAAATAAAGCAGAAAATGTTGCTTAACCATACAGTAAAGGAATAGGATCTCTGTCCTCCTTTATGTCACTCTTGCATTTTATTCATTATTTTTAGATTTACTACATAATTTCACAAAAATTTAATAACTTGGTTTAAAAAATGCTTGGATCAGATGTGACATTAGCTTGACCGCATTAAGTAAAGTAATACTAATACAACATAATCCAGATAATGTTTATTGTTCTGTCACTTGAAAGAATACACTTAAATAAATTACACACTGTAAATCAGTTAAATATTCAAACTAGCTAATCCTACATAACTAATTTTCCTGAACATTCTATACACGTATGGAAAATACTTTTGGAAAATGCAGTGTTAATAAAAGCATAGTATAAAAGGATATGATATTTATAGTGGAACATGCTCTTACTATTCTCTAGACATATAGCAATTTCATTTTATAACCTCTGCTTCAAAATTTTCATACCTGGATATTTGTTTCCAAACTTTGTAAGACTAGTTTTAAAAATCAATTTTAAATTTCTGTTTGATTGGGGATTTAATTTTTTTTTAATTGGATGTACTGTATTCCTTCCTTTCTTCCTTCCTGCCAGAAGTGCAATGCTATGAAATTCCTGTTTTCTACAAACTTCCTGCAAGTTCACGGTCTGCTGTTTTGGGTCAACCAAGTGTTTATCCAATGATGGCAATAGGAGTGGCTTGTTGCCTGAACCTAATGTCATCGGCTGTCAGTGACTGAACCAAAGCCAGCCAGCTTTAATGGGACTAGAACTCATAGTCTCCTGGACTAAACTGCCATTTATTTATCTGTCTGTCCATCCATCTATATACATAGAATTGATGGTCCTGGTTTATCCTAAAAACTGTGAAGAGACAATAATGTCTCCCAGCAGGCAAAAGAACAAGCAAGTTTAAAATATAAGAAAGCAGATTTTGATTAAGCCTCAGGAAAGATTTTATAATAACAATTACTCTTCAACAATGGAACTGACAGTCTCATTATTTAATGCTTTTCTCTAGTTCCTTTACCAGTTCAGCTACTTAAAGAGATACTGCATAGCTCTCTACTAGGCAAGGCTCCATAGTAGATTCCTGCATTGGGAAGAGTTCCAACCATTGCATTATGAAATGAAATGCAATTCTAAAAGCATTTTGAAAATGTAAAGTGAACAAAATGAATATTGATGAGTTTTCAGTGATTTATTATTATGACTAGTTTTCTTCTTTAATGTGTGTTTGACACATTTATATAGAGGGGCAATGAATTCTATAAAGGATGGAAAGTATTTGTAATTACTTCCAGTTAAATACAACCTGACTTATGTGTTGAGTGTGCCACTTTATTTAAGCTTAGATACGGAACCAATATTACAGACTGAAATATTTGGTGTGGCTATGACATTTCCTTGGCTTAACATTTAATAACATTTGATTCAGTTTGTGCAGTTCTTCATGTTTTCTAATTTCTAGCAAAGCCTAAGAGACCAGCTGCATAACTGTAATTATGTCCCAAGTAATATAAGGTTTTCCCTCTTAGAAATAAAATACTTTTAGTTACAGATTGGAATGTATGAAATTCTCTAATAACAATTTACATGGAACATGATAGCAAGGCTAGTTTTGTGAGACTGAACTGATGTACAGACAGAATGAATGTGTCAGTTTCCTTAATATATATCCTTAAAATATCTATTTTATGGGGGGGGGGGGATATTCTTACTCTGAGCAGCTGGCCCAATAAATACCTCTTTAATTAAATTACAATTGGTGTTTGTATATTGGATGTGTAGATATTTCATGTTAACTGACAAGAGAACTGAAGGTAGCAACAGCTATAAACTACCAGCAGGAAAGAGCCATTTCTTTAAATTTATTGTCTGTAGTGCAATAAATAGAACAATGCAAGAAAGCATGGTAAACTAAAAATAATATGCAACTTGCCCTGTTTTTACAATGAAATGTTATGTTGCTATGCATTATTACATAAAATAATTCTTTTGGTAACCTAAGACCCAGTTCTGTTTTAATGGAAAATTAAGAAAAGATCTCTGGTCTCATTTTGCTTTGGTATCTGGCAAATATATTTTTTCTGGGAATGGAAGAAGATAAAGTGAAATGAACATTATCACTGGTTAACTTGATAAACAAAGTTCCTATTATTATTGCCTAAGAAATTCTGGATTACCCATCTAAACTATTTCCATTTCCTTTTGCTTTTCACCAGGCAATGTACCAAAAATAGCATATTGTTATTATTTCTACCTCCTCCTCTACAAGTGAAACAAAATGAAGAATCTAATTATCAAGTCATTTTTTTTGTTTCAATTAATGATATAAAATCTACCTCTTTAAATTAAATCTACCTCTATTAAATCTACCTCTATCTGTTCTAACATGCTGGAATTTTTAGTGATAATTTCCAAGAAAAGATACCCTGATAAATGTAAGTTGTGGCATTTAGCACTTCATATATTTTCATAGTGATAAGATAGGAATTTGGCATTCACTTTTGAAATCAGGTGTTTCATATAATAAAATTTGTCCTACTTTGTTCCTCTATGGCTTGATGCTTGAAAACAGTAAGCAATACACCCACAGCCTAAAAGAAAGGGTAAATGGACATTTAGTTGAAAGTGATATAATGCATTATTTATGCCAGGAAATGGGATCTAACCATTGCTGTCATTATTTGATGAGCTGTAGACCAGTTATAGGGTTCTTTATTTGTTTTTATACTAAACAGAGACATTGATATTGGCATATTTCTTGATTTTTTTAGTGACCTTCAATACAATCATGGTGTTCTCTGCAACAATCATGGTGTTAGGAGTGGGAGGCATGGAGCTCTACAACTTTCCTCTATGATTAGTGACAATTGGTATTGGGGGAGAGAGGGTAGAAACATAGCCCTAAATCCCTTAATGTGTGGGTTGTCATATGTCTGCATTTTTCCCTGTTCTTATTTAATGTGTACAGAATAACACTGGGTGTAGTTTGCCCAAAAGAAGGAAGTTAGATATCATCCATACTGTGTATTGATAATATCCTTCTTTACATTTTCACCTGTGTCATAAACTGTGCTATAAAGATTATTTTTCAGTGTCTCAAGGCAGTGGGAAGAACAGGCTCAGGTTTAGGCTCAACTTTGGCAAGATGGAGTAGCTATCAATTTTGTAGTCGTCCCTCCCCTCAGGAGCTCAGGCTTATCATAATTGACTATGAATGGAGTAGTATTCTCCTACTAATTTACAAATAAATTAGAAAAAAATGTTTTTCTGTATGATATAAAGGAATGAATGAGCAGATTTTCTGTTTAAATTAATAATAATGAGCAATATTAAATGAAAGCTGAAGAACAAAATGTTTTTCTGCTACTAAACATAGCTCTTTAAACATTTTGTCTTAATGAACCAATACTGTTTTCAGGTTTTCAGCAGTATACATCAAGGAGATTTATTTCTTTTATGAAATGAATAGACTAGGTCAGAGAATGTTGTTAAAACCTTGACAATAGAAGGGACAAAACTAATATATTATTTCTGTGTTTGTGTTAGATGGAATGTCAGAAAATATATATTATCAGATATAGTTTGCAGTGAATTAACCTGACAGCTTCCAAGCCCTGTAGCGGCTAAGGAAGAATCTTCAGTTTGATATAATATACTATCCTTGGTTAATAGAAAATTAATAGTAGAAGGCATGTTAATTTTATTTGGAAATGGATATTAAAAAGAAAAGCTGATGTTGAAAATGTTACAATTTTTTGCCTAATTCAACCATTAATCATTGCTCATTAAAAGAAAAACAGGAGCGGGGTCTCTTATTTTCTTCAAAGAAAATTCACTACTGTGTGTTATAAACTGAGATCCTGGGAGGTTTGAAATTCCAGTGCTTAAGGGATGAATTACAATATCAAAACATTAATACAGGCTTTCAGAAGAATGTGCTTCTAAGAGGATTGAAAAAATAATTATGCTTTCACTGGAATTTAGAATTTAGTAGGTGTCATTTGCAATGAAGATAACAGAAACCTCCATAACAAATTATTTATATAACAATTATGGTATTGTTTCTAAAGCTCTGCTAATAAACATATTATTGATGAAAGCATGATTTCTAAAGTGTATAAATATAATGATAGTACATGGATGTGAACTTTCTCTTGCTTCGTTGTCCATTTGTAATAATATTAACAAATATTACCTTTAATATTTTATGCTTTTTAATGATTTTCTTCCCTTGTTCATGTTGTTTGCTAAAACAATTATATGAAAATATTAATTTCATTTATATATTAAAACTCATACAGTGTGCAGTTTTCAAAACTGAATTGTTAATATTCTTCCCAAATCATGACCCTAATGGGATTTTGGACCTATCAACCATTGCTTTTTATATTTTAATACTTTCCAGTCATTTTTTTAGAAGAAGCATAGCTTGACAATATTTGGCCTACTCCTTTAAACTTAAAATTATACTTAAATAGTTCCCTACATAGAAAAAAATTGTATGCAAAGTTTTATAATGTTTTAAAATCAGGTAACTGAGGCATGTTGGCCATTAAATATACTTTATATTGTCTGATAGTGCTGTATATATTAATTCAATTAAATTTAATGTACAATTATGTACACGTAAGTTTCCTTGAAATCAATACTTTTTTTGTTGGCAATTTAATATAATAGTAATGTTTTTGTCAAAAGAGAGGTTTTTGACTACAAATTCCATGGTTCATGACGTTGGAAGAAAATAAGTCAGACAAATGAGTTTAAAAAACACACACACCATAATTTCCTGGAACATGCCTAGTCACCACCTAAATAAATAAAAATCGGTTATCAAATTGGTGACCAAAAATATGTTGTTGTTAGTTGCGAAGTTGTGTCCGACCCATCATTACCCCTTGGACAATGTTCCTCCAGGCCTTCCTGTCTTCTACCATCCCCAGGAGACCATTTAAGCTCGCACCGACTGCTTCAGTGACTCCATCCAGCCACCTCATTCTCTGTTGTCCCCTTCTTCTTTTGCCCTCAATCACTCCCAGCATTAGGGTCTTCTCCAGTGAGTTCTTCCTTCTCATGAGGTAGCCAAAGTATTGGAGTTTCATCTTCAGGTTCTGGCCTTCTAAAGAGCAGTCAGGGTTGATCTCCTCTCGGACTGACCAGTTTGATCACCTTGCAGTCCAAGGGACTCGCAAGAGTCGTCTCCAGCATCATAGCTGAAAATTCTCAATTATTTTTATAGGAAATTATAGCCCCCTCTTTATTTTCTTCCAATATTTAGATTGTAAGAAGTGATCTGAAAGAACTTCGTGATCTAAATTTAAGAGGAGCACCTTATGGTTACACTCCTTTCTGTGATAGTCGTAGAGGAATGGATGGCTACCGTTTCTGGAAGTCAGGATATTGGGCTTCACACCTTGGGAAAAAGAAGTATCACATCAGGTAGGAAAAGCATGCAAATCTGTTTCTCTTTTATCTCCATGTGCAAATTAATACCGTTGATCTTTTTGTCAAAAGTTGTGCATTGAATATCTCACTGAATGAGATTCACTAAAGGGACATGGCAAAACATAGACATATCATGTCCTTTTTATGTATTTCAACCATTGATAATAGCAACATTTTGATAATAGCATATTTTTCAAGGGCATGAAACAAGCCACAATACACTGTTGTAATTGTTATTGTTTTTTGTTAGTGCTTTATATGTTGTGGACTTGAAGACCTTCCGGAAGATTGCTGCAGGCGACAGACTCCGAGGTCAATATCAAGCACTTAGTCAGGATCCAAACAGTTTATCCAACTTAGATCAGGTATGCTGTAGTCCATAATATATGCTATCGAGAAAAAATCTCTGTTACTCAGGATTTCATCGTGACTAAAAGTGCTGAACTGTCATATTTATAGAGACTTGCTTGAGAGATGAGTGAAGCCTCATGTTGCTGTGTTTAGGTGTCTTAAGACAGTGTAGGGATATTGTTAATTGTACTGTTTGCCCCAGTTGATCTTTAGCCTGGCCCTTAACTACTCTAGCCTCTTTTTTGGGTAGTTTACTGTCCATGATAAGGTTGCCAGTGAAGAGTGGCTCCAAATTCATGTCTACCATGATAATCTCAAGCCTCTTAGAATTCATCTTTAGCCCCATGCTTGCATCACACTAGATTTAGTTTAGGTTAATCTTAGACTAATCTTATAGTATTTGACATATCTTGCTAGCTTTTGTTTATTATTGTATTAACTTTTATTTTATTATTGGATTTTTTTTTATGTTGGTATTGCTGAGTGAATTTTGTATTATATTTTTGAGTAGGGTAGACATTCAAAAGTAAAGAAAAAAGTAGTAAACAAAACTAAGGTAAGGTTATGTGTGATATTTTCATCACTCTTCCCAAGCAACAGCCAAGGTGCTCTTAGAAGGTTGGATTACAAGTTTTGTTCTCCAATATACTTGTATTGTCTGAGTTTCATGGCAATTGTAATTCAACCTGCATAGGAAATACCACATTGGGTAAAATGGACGACCTACTGTTTTCTGGATAACAGTTCTAAATTTGCCTTTTTAGGATCTTCCAAATAACATGATTCATCAGGTGCCTATTAAATCTCTCCCTCAAGAATGGCTGTGGTGTGAAACCTGGTGCAGCAATGAATCCAAAGCAAAGGCTAAAACCATTGATCTGGTGAGTGGGTGTAAAATGGCGTGAAGTTAGAAAGATCTGCTATAATAATATATAATTAACTAGCAATAATGTAGAGATTTGTGAGTCAAAATTCTGTCTCCACTTTTATTACCTACCAAAGTTAACAGCTGAATCATGGAGGAGATCATGAAATTGTGGTACGTTGTGGGTCCTGCCTAAATTTGCAGCATTAACAGGATTGATCTCTCAGAGCGTCTGAACTACTGTTCCATATTTCTGTTCTACTTTATATCTCATAGCTGGGAGGAAGAGAGAAGAACCTGATCATACATGGATTATTAGCCCATAGCAAAGAGTACAGGTAGTCCTCGACTTACAACCACAATTGAGCCCAGAAATTATGTTGCTAAAGGAGAAATTTGTTAAGTGAATTTTGCCCCATTTTACAACTTTTCTTGCCCTGTTTATTAAGTGAATCACTGCAGTTGTTAAATTAGTAACAGGGTTGTTAAATGAACCTGGCTTCCCCATTGACTTCGTTTGTCAGAAGGCTGCAAAAGGGGATCACACGACCAGGGGACACTGCAGCCGTCAGAAATATGAACCAGTTGTCCAACATCCCAAGTGAAATCATGTGGTCGTGAGGATGCTGCAGTGGTCTTAAGTGGGAAAAACGGTCACTTTTTTCAGTGCTGTTGTTAACTTTGAACGGTCACTAAATGAACTGTTGCAAGTCGAGGACGACCTGGACAAGCAGATGCTAATTGAGCAGTAGCTTTGTGGATAGTTTCCATTTTGTAACAAAAAGAGGTTATCGTAATATCAAGGGACAGAATATAAAGTGTGCTGTTACTGGCTATTTCCATTTCCCTATCTAGATATCTAGATTTCTGTTTTATTAATTATCAGAGATGTCTCCCAGATTCATCTCCTTGCCCCTTGTAAATTGTAGTCCTGATAGTTGGGAACGAGCCAATCCACATAAACAAAATAAACAAAAATATAAAATAATATAAAATATAAAAATGGGCTGAGGGTTCTAAGAGCTGGTGACAGATGGTTCTGTTTATAAAAGAAATGCTTTCCAGATGTTTCTGCAGCTTAATAGAGTAGCAGGAGAGCATGACAAGTGGTTCTCTATAAAATATTAATATCTAATTCCCCTGCCCCCGAGTCATTTGCATAATGATTGTTGGTATGTCAGCATAGTTCCATTGTGCAATACTACTGGGGGCAATAAAAAATGGTGCTTACTTTAGAACGGCCCCAACCTTTGAGGCACCATGAACCTGTTCCATGGAGCGGTTTTTCCGTGGACCAGAGGGGGGCGTAGTTTCACCTGCAGCCTGAGAATGGGGCTTCGTTTGTTTGCGTGGCCTGGTTTCGGGTATGTGGCCCAATTCCCAATCCCATAGACCGGGAGTTGGGGACCCCTGCTTTAGAAGTTGAGAAGCTGGGGAGCCCTCAGGGTCTAAGTCCTGTGTTGGAGACCAGAGACAGCAGAGACTTGAAAACCCAATTTGGTTTGTTTCCCTTTCTCAGCTGTCATTTGGAGCCACTAGACATGGAAACATTTTTGACTTACCTTAGGGGTTTTTTTTACATTCCGGACTAATCTCACAAGGTCCATAGCATGTGACATTTCTGATAATGTAACTCATTCACAACTGCTCCGTTTTCATTTTAATAATGTATAGTTCTTTTCATGGTGATTTTTCTTTTGTAGTGACAGGACTTTAAATCATGGTAAGCCTTTTTTTTTTCTAAAAATACATAATTCAGTGCAACAATCCCAAAACTAAGGAACCTAAACTAGAAGCTGCTATCAGGATTGTTCCTGAATGGACAGATTATGACTCTGAAATACAGAAGCTAATAAATCGCATCAGAAAGGAGAAGACAGACGGGATCCCAGTCCATCCAAAAGGTGAGACACAGGAAAAACTTCTGTAGTTCATGAAATTGCCCTGGGAAAAGAAGAGGGTTGATTGGTTTTGTTTATCTGCCTTGAAGAGGTAACATTACATGGAGATCTCCTCTAATGTCTCCATAATCCTATGCAGTTGGTTGGATTCGGAGGGTGGGTACATCCTGAGTGCAGTTCAGCAATTTTAATTTATATTTTTTCACCTTCCGTAAAAATAGTTTCCTAGATCATTATATTGTAGAGGTGGGGTGATAGAAAAAAGGAGTGGTGAAAGAATGACTTTAAGAAAGAGAATACTGGTCAATTTTAATATTGTCTTGCTTTGTAGTGATGTGCATTCAGAATTAATAATATTAAATTCTTTTACAGAGTCCAAGCATGATGAACTTTAGGAATATTTGTCAATGCCAACCACAGACAGAAAACAAAGACTGCTTTTAATAAATGTAATTGAGATACATTGTGTATTTGTGCATTTTTTAAAAAAATGACTTGCACATGGCATGGAACTAACAGACTGTAAAAGATGCCCAGTAAAT
>JANHGC010006279.1:0-14146 GCA_027560395.1 Boaedon fuliginosus | reverse complement strand
TGACCGGGGAAGAGAGGCGGGGTATAAATCTAATGAATGAATGAATGAATGAATGAATGAATGAATGAATGAATGAATGAATGAACGAATGGATAGATGAATGAATGAATGAATGAAATAGTAATCACTAAAAGAAAACTAACAAAGAATCAAACCTGGGCCAAAATGCCATGCTCCTATATAACTTGGAAAGAGAAGTAAACATACGAAGATGTGCTTATAATTGTATGTTAATTTCCATCATCCTATAATTATTTGTAGAATAATACAATAGCATTCTTTGTGGTAACTTGATACTGCACATGGATTGATTTAGCCCAACTTAGCCAATTACTTACCCAAGTATCTTTTTTTTTTTGTCTTTACTAATTAAATATGAAGTAAATTTTATTCTGCAAAATTTCATCCAACATCCTACAAATTAAAATTTGAGCACAATCCAGCAAGATTGGCTCCTACCAGCCCCTGATGCAGATATACAGATATACAAACATGGGGTCACTTCAATGTTATTTGAATTAACTTTGCTTTGCAAAGTAGGATTTGTTCCTCCTCTTCTCTAGGAGCTTTAAAAAAGCTAAGATTTCATATGATGACATCACAGAAAATCAATTTTAAGAAACCCCAGAAAGTGGGGATAGAAAATCTTATTAGAAACCCCTGGCTGTAATAGAAAAATGATCCATTTGAATATTTTGAATGATATGATGGAGAATCTCTTGAATCCATCTGCATCACTATAGAAAAAAGGGGAGTCTGTTTTTTTTAACCCTCTTGTAACCAGCAGGTGAGCAGTTCTAAACAAGAACAATTGTCCTTTGAAAGCAATTATGGTTTAGATCTTTCAAGATTCAGATTAACACTTGGAAGTGGTAAAAACCTTTTTGAAAGCACCTTGGAACAACCATGACCTGGATGACTAAGATGACCTGGATCCCCATAGACATTCCTCTTCATCTCTTAGGATGGTATATAGGGCAAGGGGGTAGGTAATGGGATCCTTTAGAATATATCTGAAGCAGACAACTGCATTATTAGTCTCCGTGTTGACCCATAAGGATGTTTAAGCACAAACGTCTTCCTAAAATAATTGTTTTCGTATTTCTGGAATAAGTTTTTTTGGCACAATAGGTGGCCGTTATTATTCAAGTTCCAAGTCCATGTTTTCCACATTTGCAGTGGGTAAATTACAAACTAAACATCATTACTGAAAGGGTTCCATGCACCCACAAGTTTGGGTGATGGGTTCCATCTGGAGGAACACATCTTTAGTACTTTTTGTGTGCTTTATGAATGGGTAAGATAGCAGATGTGGTTCTTGCTTAAATGACTTTGTTTCCACACAAGAGCTTACTATCTGTGGGTTTCATTACATATAATAAATAGGCTGAAACAGATTCTTCCCCCACCCACCAAGCACACAGATACACATTGATAAATTTCATGTATCATTAGTTGAGTCACTTCATCTGATATCCAAGGCTCCTCTGAGGTCATTCTTTTCCATGGCCTTGCGGACAAGAACATGTTTCAGAAGTGCATTCTTTTAAGCTACTGTCTTGACACTTCCCTATCCATGTAGTAAAGGAGTCTATTTTTGTATTAATTTTTAAATCAGTTCCATGTAACATGTCATGACATATAACACCAATGAATCCAGAACAGACGATGTCAGTGGTCTGGCAGGAAAGCATGAAGTTAAATGAGGACTTGATGATGTGTAGATGTGGACAAAGGCATATTTCCACTCAGACGTCTTTACTTAAAATACATATTGTCTTACTAAGAAAATGCTCTGCTTTTTCCAAAAATCACAGAAAACTGAAGGAGGGGGAAGATTTGTAAGGCAGGCAGAACCCTTTGAACTGGCTCTGGGAAAGAAACAACAGGGGAAACTGCAATTAAAAGAGCACTAAGAGGAAGATTAAATGCTCTTGGGGTTTTTAAACTTACTGAACCCCATTAAAATTACACTTACTGAGATCTGTAATACGATGATGATAAACACAATGTGCATTTACAGTCTAACACACTAGGTTTGAACTTTCTAGCAACGTCTACAAACAGCTGGACCTTGTAGCACAACTGACATCAGTGTAATGAAGCATCTGTGGCTTTGTGGCTTTGTGGGGAGGGAAGAGAAAGGGGCCAATAAAAGGAAAAGAGGAACATTCCTTAACACAGTATTACAGCTATGTTTTAAATATGAAGATATCTCAGAAAGTTATAAATATTTATCTGATCTGCAGGGGAATAAAATACAGTTCCAGGTTACCCCTTTCAGGAAGCCATCAGCCAATCCCATAGGTTGTTGCATTTTCAACAGCAACTTTGCATGTAATATTAGCTCATCAGATGCCTGGAAGGGGACAGTATCCAGCAATTGACAGAGTTACCAGTTGCTGGAACTACTCATGGTCTTTGAAGGTTAATTTGGGAGGGGCAATAAAAAGAGATTAAACACCAGAGATTTGGCTAGACTCTTAAATGATGTGGACTGCCCCGTATTTGGAAATGCTCCCAGGGAGATTTAAACATAGGAGGAAATCTAACATAAATGACACTGATCAAGAGACATTTTGTCCCAAACTGCCTGTGCTGTGGACGAACTATAATGACTTAATAATATACTATGCTAAAGTTATATATGGGATAACTGATCCAATTCCTATCAGCACAAGCCAACTCCTGGAAGGCACCAGATAAGGCAAAGCTGAGTTTACCCATATGAAGGAACCAGAAGGGGTATAAGCTCTTCCAACTTGTGGGATATGCTTTTAAGCAACTTCCTGCTTTGTCAAAATATATAAAGTACATCGGGGGATCTTGCTTTCTTGGAATCTTATCTTCAATTATATGTGCATAGTGTTCTAGAAATAATCTGATCCTGGCAATCTTAGTGAGAATGTGGTGTTACTGGGTATTCCCTTTTCAAAAGGGCATCTCGATCAGCTATTCAGCTTGTAAGAAACCTATTTTTAAAATCTTCTTTTAAATTGCCTACAAAATCACGTATTACTCTAGCCAGATTCCTGACTTGTAAGGTTTTAAAGACAGGGAGGAATGGCTCATGTTATTTCTGGTCCACGTCAGTTTCACCTAGGTTCATTCAAGAATTAATTGCATTCCATTTCCTTATATATCTGTGATTATTTTAAAGAAACAAAAAAAAAACATGACAATTTATCTTACTGTTTAACATTTCTTTCCAAGGTTTAGCAAACTTTCCCAAAAAAGGGTGGGGTGGAGTTTTTTTTTTTGCACATTCTGCTTTAAAATCTATGTTTTGTATGAGAATAAGGACTCACAAGCCAAATATATGGACCTTTGACCCTTCACCCAGAGTTTTTCAACTGAGTTTTTTCTCCAAAGTTTCTACAAAGTTTTCTCCAAAGTTTCATATATGCAAAGGCAAACAACAAACATCAGTATCTAAACAGGAACCTCTGTTTAGTATGTTTGGGTCCAGCAAGGTGCAGATATCTTCCCTGACCCATTAGACATTATGCATCTGGATATAATCAATCCCAGGTAACAATCTAGGGTCACAGGTCCCAATGAATTGGATTCCCACCATTATTCTGATAACTCATCAGCATCTTAGCTTAGGTTTATTCACTTATTCCTTTCTAGGATAGCTTTACTTATTTATTTATTTGGTCAAGGACTAGCAACATAAAATAATAAAAAGAAAAATAAAGACAACAATTACAACCAGGATCAATGGGGAGAAATAGGTGCAATTATATGCTGGCAACTATAAAATAAATCAAATATAGCATACTCTGAACACCTCTATTACAATAATAATATGTTTATTTGCCCAACACTAATAAATCTAAGGATGAGAGAACTTTCTTGGCATTACAATATAAAAAGACCACACACAGATTCAGGGCTTCTCCGAATGAATATTGTAGTGCATTTTCTCAGACATTCTTATCTTCTTATCCATCTGTGCATAATTTAATTAAGTGTTGGCTGCTTCTCCATTCCTGTAGCCTAATTAGGCACAAAAATGTCATGTCAATGTCTGAGTTATGTACAAAGTCAATTCCATGTTGGTTCATATGCAAAGGATTAAATTATCACTATCAGTTGTATAAGAAAGATATAGTTAGTGTAGTGATGTCTACAGTCTCCATTGTGTTATTCATCAGGGGAAAAAAAGTTGTCTTTTTTCCCAGGTTATTATTCCCAGATATTTCAATAATATGTAAAGGATTTAAATTAAGAGAAGATGGATGGGAAACATGCAGTCTACAGTATGTTTCTGAACTTCAACCTTTTCAGCATGGTCAATTTTGTGGGAGCTGGTCAACTCAAGGTGGAGAATATACCTCTTGCTTCCCATTTTCTCCACAACAACTTTCCTGTGAGATGAGTTGGACTAAGAGAGAATAAGTCACCAGTTAGAAGAAGGCCTAGTCTTCTGGTTTCTAGGCTACCGCCTTCATCACTACACCAAAATGACTGATAGATTGATTATATACCATTAAGGCATTGCTGGGTCTTAGTGATCAAACATATTTTCTTCATGATGGCCTGTCTTTAGTCTTTCAGGTCTTCCAAAAGGTCTTCCATCATGACTCAAGGTGCTAGTAACAACTTTTAAAGCCCTACATGGCTTAGGAGCGGGTTACCTTCAAGACCGCCTGCTGCTGCCTTGTGCCTCCCAGTGCCCAATTAGGTCCCACAGAGTTGGCATGCTACGGGTCACAGACCTGGCTTTTTCGGTGGGCCTGGAATTGACCAGCCTTCCCTCTTGAAATGTTGATTGATTGTTGATTGAGTGTTGTTTAGGATTTTGTATTGTATCCATTGTTTTATACTGTTGTTAGCTGCCTCGAGTTCCCCTGATGGGGGAAATGAGGCAGGGTATAAATCAAAACAAATAAATAAAAATAAATAAATATTCTGCCTTTCCTGCCCTAAATTCAGCTGTTTCATGGGGCAAAGTGAATTGCTGACCCTCAGCTGAGCTAAAAAAAACAGCTCACCCCATTCGCCTGCCCTGCCCCTCGCTTATGCATGCGCACACTCCCTGCTCTGTGCCTTGCCTGCCTAAGCTGCCTTCCCATGCAGTGCCTGCAGCCTGCCCCCCAATGAGCAGGCCTCAACTGCCTGCCAGCCAGGTAAGCCTGTGAGACGCACCGTTCTCCCAATTCCCGTAGCTTGCCGCGTCCTCTGGCACTGTCCCCGTAGCTTTCTGCGCTCTCCTGCACTGTCCTGTAGCTTGCCATGCCCTCCAGCACTGTCCCTGTAGCTTGTTGCACCCTCCCACACTGTCCCTGTAGCTTGCCATGGCCACCCGCACTGTCCCCATAGCTTGCTGTGCTGTCCCACATTGTCCCGTAGCTTGCCGTGCCCACCCGCATTGTCCCCATAGCTTGCCGCACACTCCATTGTCCCCATAGCTTGCCGTGCCCCCCCACTGTCCCCGTAGATTGCAGCGCCCTTTGATAGTGTCATATGAACCTAACAATAGAAGCAATCAGATCACTAATTCTATATAATCAAATGTCCTCTTTGAGTGCTTTGCAAAGTCTTATTAGAAGATGCCATTTGGGGTAAATGGGCAATTTTCTACAATTAGATGATGGTGTTCTCAAGATTTCAGAGTTGTTAGTAGAGAATATGACTGTGGGTCTTCTTTCAACTATTTCTGACATATTTAAAAACAATGAATGGCATGGAAGAGACCAGATAGCAAAAGGCTTATTTTACTTCCTCCCAGAAATGTTGATGAGTTCCCCTCCCTTTTCTGTCTGGGTTTTATAGAAAAATGTGGGTGTTTGAAGAAGAGAAATCATCTTTATCTCTTCTCTTTCCATCTATCTTATAAAAAAACAGCCTTGATCAGCCCCTGCAAAAACTCTCCTCTCGAGGAGGACTCTGAAACAGCACAGGGAAATTTCAGCCATGCTCCTTTCAGCTGGAGAGGAGAGTTTGCAGTTGCAGATCTAGGAGACAGCCCTTCCCTTCCCTGCTACTCAAATGGCCCACTGATCAGCTGATTGAGCAGATCCACCTGAGCCCAAACGCTGAGCCTCAGCAGCCACGGAAAACAGGTATTTCAAAGAAAAACAGTAAAGCCCTGACTCGAGCATAAGCCGAGGGTGACTTTTTCAGCACATTTTGGTGGCTGAAAAGCTGGGCTTATACTCGAGTATATATGGTAAATTGGCCCAATCTGATCTCATTTTCAGTGTGTCAAATAGGAAATTATGTGAAATTATATATACACAAATAAAGCTAGATGAATATTATGTAAACCTATATTTTAAAATTAATTAATACAGCATTCAAATAATTTATAATAAAGCCATCTTGTTTATAAAACATTTTAAAAAAATCATTTTCTCTGAAGACATTTGCTGTAGTATATTTTGTTGAGAACATTTAGCATATACAGAAATCTTACAGATCTTACTTTTAGTTTGCTTGCTTAAAATCTAAAATTCCCCTTAATGTAACTTTGTTAAGTTATTACAGAGCTGAAATATTTTGATAGGTATATTTCATATTGTTAGAATCAGAATAAAACTTAGGATATTATATACTGATTATAGTGCTATCTGGTTGTAGTGGTTTAGAACAAGGACAGTATAAGTGATATTCCTAATATAATTTTAATGTGACATGAACACAGCCATACTAATTTTATGGCTGTAAAGCTTTAAGTAATACATGGTTCAGTAAAAGTGTCATGAAGATTAATTTTTAGTGGAATTATGTCATTTCATATAGTGAATTATCTTCTAGAGATGTTTCTGTGTTAGAATAATGATGACAGCCTTCTAGGTGAAGAATTAAACGGTATAATTCTCTTTTCTATTCTAAAAGCAGATATGATATCAAAGATGATTATACTTTGCGTATTAAAAAGGCTATGAGTTCAGATGAAGGAACATACACATGCATAGCTGAAAACAGAGTTGGAAAAGTTGAGACATCTGCAACTCTTACAGTTCGAGGTGAGTACTGAACTATTTAAAATATATAACTACATATAGCATATTCGGACATATCATTTGGTGACATCTCTTAGAATACAGAATACAGTTATATTTAAATAACCAGCTCTGCTTGTAGCTTACTTTTATCACTGATAGTAGCTGTCAAGAATATCATGCAGAAAAGCTTTTTTGACATTTATACACTTCCTAATGATTAAAAAGAGATTTTGATGCCATTACATTTATTATAGCAAGAGAAAGTTCTTAAAACTTATTAAACCTCTTCTATTACTGTAATCCCAAGAGACAACAAAAAGAACTTTATATTTTTATAAGCATTGTATAATTAAGCGCCTATACATTTTGTTCTTGGAAATCTTATAAATAAGGAAATTGAAGAAAAAGTTCACAATTTTATTTATTTTATTTATTTATTTTATTTATTTAGATTTATACCCCGCCTCATTTCCCTGATCAAGGGGAACTCGAGGTGGCTTACAGCAGATAAAAAACACAGTAGTACAATATAAAAAGAAAATCATCAACAATCACACTCACAATCATCATTTGACATTTAAATGAAACAATTCAGCAAATACAGCTGAAACCATATATCTCCTTATCCAAATGAAGTTCCAATACTGTTGTTAAAAAATTAAGGATAGATACTTGAAAAATAGTTGATAGTTTTCTTCATTACAGTTGACCATGCAACAGGTGATTATAAAGCCAGTCATCAAGAAATATATCAGTTTTATTTTTCACAGTAAATTTAGTATATCAGACCAGTACAATATGTAAAGAATCAAGAAAGAATTAGATGAGTGTATGAGGAAAGAGGAAAAATGTGGCGATATGAGACTGCTATACTATACATATGTACTAAGACAGATCAGATATGGGAATGTAGATCTTTTTTTGATGTAGAAAAAGAAGTAGAAAATATCAAGGTATGCAAAAGGGAGGGCCAATAGACAGTGTATAATATATTATACAATAGACAGTATCTTACATAAATTACAATAAATTATTAAATTGGTTGCCATTTTCTTCCAAACACTTTTATTTTTTATGATGTATGACTTTTGAAAATTCATAACTACAGTAACCTTTTTTTAAAACAAAATTTTAACAAAATACACTATCTATTGAGATTGGCCTGTGGATTCTGATTTTTGGTCTGCCATATTTAAAACAAGATGGTTTTACAACTTGATATGTGTGTGAGACAAGTTTATTGTATAAGGGTATGTATTTTTCCCATTGCCAGCTGTGAACTTCATTGGTAATGAATGCAGCTGGAGGTCATTTTATAAATGGGTATACACACACAAACATAAAAATAGAAGTATAAATAATAATGGGCATCACAGCTTCACATTTTAGCAGTATGTGCTAAAGATTTCACTTGAACTGCAAAAATTGCTTCATACGTGGTTTTTCTCGTTTATCCCGATTATATCATATAAGATTATATGGTCTGCTTTATTGGAATATGGGTCAACTGATCTGAGATGTCAGGTTTTATAATATGGTTTAATTAACTGATGAATTTGGATGGAAAAAGTAAGAAAAAAAATGAAAAAAAAGCATAGTAATTCTGGCAGTGGGAAACTCCCCAGATTTTTTAAAATTGAGATTTTATGCTTTATCTTTACAATTAATAGTTTCCTATTAAACCTTATATAATAATGAAATTTCTCATACATTTCATGCAATCCTTAGAACAGGCATTAGTACTTTAAGAGTATAGTTCACTCTAAATAAAAGCAAAACAATAAGGTAAAGTTTATGTATATAAATCTAAACCATTTTCAGTCTAATCCAAATAAATCATAGTGATTAATTCTTAAATAACACCATTCCTTAAATCAGAGATTACAAATCATGGTAATTGAAATTAACACAATTGCAATTTTTTAGTGTGTGTTTTTCTATGCTCTCTTTTTTATATGCATTTTATTTAGAGTAAGAGAACGACTGGTATGGGAATATAATTGAGAAGAATCCTTCAGCAGTGTCCAAATTTTCTGACCATAAAGGGTTTTTTTTTGGTTTTGTTTTCTGGCAAGCAATTAAATAACGAAGTTGAAATCCAAATTGGAATCCCACTTCTTTCTTCAAGTTCACCATGTTCTGTTAGCAAAAGTAATTTGGAAAATTTGTTTTATGTTCCAAATGGAATTTATCTTAAAAAATCAAAACTTAATAAATTTCCAGTGTTGAATTGCTGTCTTAAATCTCTTTTTACTTTGTATGGTGCTTTCCTTAACAACAATTACAGAGCTTTTATTGTTTTTGAATTATATTAATATTAAATAATACCTGATAACATTGAAACTGCCATATTGTGAATTTTTCTTTTAGTGTAATTTACTCCATAGAAAACATGCACAGGATAAAACAGGATTAGAAATTATTGATTTTATGACTATAACTGATTAAATTTCATCTCCAAAGTATTTGGGGAACTTTGACTGTCTGCATCTTGTTCCATGAACTATTTGAATTATACAAGCTTAAAGCTCTCCTAACATTAAACCTCTTTCATACATTCCTTGGCTCTGGGTTACTTCAAATGAAACCATGACATGCATAAATACTTTTGCCAGACTGTTATGAAAAATACTGACTGTAACAACTGAAGTCTTATTAGATGTACACAAATTTAGTTCTGCTTGGCAACAGTATATTATTTTCTTTCAAACTCTTAAGTCCTTTGGTATAGAAAGATACTAGAGAATATTATTCTTTTAGAAATATAAACATAAAGTAATAGTAAAGTTAACTAATTTTAAACACAGTTGGTTTGACAATGTCCTAATTTAATTATAAATGTGTTGTAGCATCTCTTCTGAAAGTGGCAAGTCAGTCATTAAATATTCGCATCACGAGTTTTAAAGTAATTATGGTTATATCATGTCAAAAACATATTAAATTCCATTTCTTGTAATTGCAGTCTACAAAATTATAACTGAAAGTGGTGTTTTATTGTGCAAATCAGATTTTTTTTAATAATTAAAATGAGCAAAAGCTACACATTTCAAAGAAACTTACAAATTTATTTTGTGAAGTTTGATTAATGCAGCTGAATAATTAATGTAATAAGTACTTAATAATATTATGTGATTAATTCTTGAATTGCTTTGCTCCTTCTACAAAATGTTCCATGCAGGCCTAAATTTGTCCTTCAATCAAATGAGAGCTGATACATAAGCCAAACACTGTTAATATGACAATAATGCCATGATAGATACTTGCTAAACTGAAGACACTCAAAGTTAACATACATTTGAAAGAAAAATATCCCATTAATCAGGTCCATTTTTTTAAAGTAAGAGTTACCCAACAATATTTTCTGAAATTATGTTAGAATCTCTCTGATTATTCAGAATTATTTGTTTTAATTTTATCATCTCAATCAGTGAATGTGGAAAAAGGCATTTTATTTGTTACTAAAATATTATACTTACACACAGATATCACCACATACTTTCAGCTTTTCTCCAAGCTTACTAAAATCCTGGCTAGATATGGTTAAATGCCATTGGTGCGTAAGTCAAATACTGATGTTATTCCTTCTTTTAATTGGATTAATATTTTCAAATGTGTGAGTTTGGATTAAATAAATAAAAAATCCAAAATGGAGATAGAGCTGCTTTTCTTTAAATATTTGAAATGACATTTGATAGTGTCATATGAATCTAACAATAGAAGTAATCAGATCACTAATTCTATATAATCAAATTCTATATATGTATTTCTTGATGCAGTTTTAAAATCATAAATAGTAGAAAGAAATTATTAATTATGGTTGCTATATATGAGTAATGTTCAGGTAAGTATCCACATATAGCATAGCATTACACATCATGCATTCTGACAAATTCTTTTTTTTTTCTTTAATTTTGTTATGTTTTCACCACACCATTGTAATATCTCCAGCTCGTCCTGTTGGTAAGTAGCCATCCTTCTATCCATTTTAGCTTAATTTCATATAATTCTTCATCTTTCATTTATTATCATACAGATGTGTTTTAAAATAATTATTAATTACTAAATATCTGATAGAGAAAGAAAGTATTATTATTTACCTGTTTTCAAAGTTATTATACAGTAAAAAAATTAGAATAATGCAAGGACCTTAATAATTTGGTATCATTTCTGAATCTGAAATGCTGCATAATAGAAATAATGAATACATTTGATTAAAAACCTGCAATCTTATTTGTACCCTCGCTGAAATAAATGAAATTATGCTCTTTGATGGTATCAATAGTAATGTACTGGAGAAAAAAATTAAAACAGCAGTGACTGGTATAAGTAGATTTATATTTTTGGTGCTGTATGTTTTTTTAAAAAATTCAAAAGTTATTCTTTACCTGAGATGAATTTTGTTTCCGGTATTAAAGAAATATTTACAGAGAATTTATTTTAGAAGTGTTATCCATGTCATTTTTATTTGTATTAGAAATGCCAGTTGTGTTTTGTGTTCAGGATGCTCAGTATGATATACAACAGAATGCTGGTGCAATGTTCTGTGAAATGACATTTCTAGTGATTGTTTTTTCAGTGACATTGTTAAATAACAATACTAATACTGAGAGGTTATAAAAATGTTGATATCATTACCATTATTTTATAGGGTTTCAACTGAAATAAAAGAAGCTTTTTACTAATGTGTCAAATATGTAAGTGTCCTTTGGTTGTATGTGATCTGAAATACAGGGTAGATGTAGTTTTAAAAGTTTTCATTCTAAGAGGAAAAGAAAAGATCCAGACTTAATCACTGCTTCTTGTATTCTTTTCATTTTCCAAAACCAAACATGAAAATTCAATTTTAAATCATTAAATTATTGAAATAAATTATTAAATTATCCCTGTCTTCTCTATTAAACCAAATCATTTGTAGCATATGGTACTGAGTTTATGTATGCAGAATCAAACACAGTTCTGCCTGACATTGATTAGGATTGTAATAGATTATTATTAATTTATTTAATAATTAACATCTGATCTCTATTAGTAAAACATAACTAATAACTATTTTCCTTATTTTTGAGATATCTTTTTTTTTAATTTAAGCATTTAGATTATCTTCTATAGTTTACATTAGGTAAATTCTGGAAATAGATCATTCATTTATTTTCCCTCCATTGTTGTCTATTATTGTTCTCATCAGATTTTCAGATAGACAAATTGATATCTTCATACACATACACAGAAATACTATTGCACTGTTTCTACCTGCTTTGCTTGTCCCAAATATAGTTATTGTTCTGCTTTGGGTTTCAATTATACACTCACATACATTTGCTAAAGAAATTAACAGTTTACTCAAGTTCAAGGAGATATCAGTAGGCAATGAATGCAAATCAAAACAGAGCCTCTGAAAGACCTTTCCCAGGGTGGTTTTGCTTTTAACAGGAACATGCAGAATAATACTTAAAATCCAATCCAGAGTTTCATCAGCCAGATCAGAGTGGTCGACCAGTCCAGAGATAAAAATTTCACAAACAGAATCCAAATGAGCATCATGTAACAGCCAGCGATCGAACAATTTTAGTGAAGGATGATGGCTCAAGGCTGCCTCTTAAATGAGGTTGCAGAAAGCTGTCTTTAAATAAGGGACTTTCCCTACATATTTAGACTGAGCACATGAATTCTGAGCTGTGACAGTCTCCCCATCTCCACAATCTCCTCCAACCCCATTTGAGGGTACAGGGAACTGAAATGAACCACCGATATGGTTGTTGGTCCTTTTGACAGAGGTAGTTCAATAATATAGTCTGATATAGTGATATACAGAGGGACATGGCTTGTCAGGATCTTTTCAAGGTTCACACTAATAGAAGTTCCCGAGGTAGCTTTTGTGGAATATCCTTGACTCAGCAACAATCAGGACAGGAAGTGAGCATATTGCTTCACCTCCATTTGGAGATGTAGCCAGCAGGAATTTTGACTCAATAAATACAGTATCTTAAAATGTCTTGCAAATGGACTGTTGTGGCTCAGTCTCAGGACCATAACTCATAAGGGCTCAGTGGAAACTTAAATTGCAAGAATTTCCCCTGCAATTTCCCTCCAACAGGTCTGTGCATAACTAGATGTTACTATTCCTTTAGTACCTATAGTAGAATTAATTGAACATTGGAGCAACAGTGTTTTCTGAAGGTTTGACAGTGGCAGATTGGGAGTCAGAGTCAGGGTATACATAGAGGGCATCAGCACATTTATTATGGCTGCAAAGGATGTGATTCTGAAATTAAAGTTAACGAAGAAAAATGTTGAGTGGATTAGTATTTGATTTAGTTTTCTGCTGGTTTGAAGATGTTCATGATTCTGGTGATCAATACAGACTTCCACTGGGTGTCTGGCTCCTTCTAGCAGGTGTCACAAGATTTCAAAAGTGGCTTTAATTGCTGGCAGTTCCTTATCCAATGATATTGTTTTTCTCTGCCATTTTTCTGTTTCTGAGAGTAATAGCCACAGGAGAATATACTGGAAGAGCATCAAATCTACCTGGAGTAGTATTGCTTCCAACACTACCTCCAATCTTTCAGTCTGTAAAACAAAAGGACTTGCTGGATCTGGGTGACAAAGATTGAGCTGAGAGGCAAATAACGACTTTAAAGTTTCAAGAGCTTTCTGAACCTTCTCATCTTATTGAAAAGTGACCTTCTGGAAGAGATTGGTCAATGGTGCTGTGACTACAGTAAACCAAATAATAAAGACTGGTCATAATTTGCAAAGCCCAGGAGGCATTGTACATCCTTGTGTGAGGACTACCAAGACAAGATAACATCCACCTTATCAGGATCCATGGCACTAGCAATAGAAGATACAGTATATGATTGCCTAGATATTCTATTGTGGTACTCTCAAATTCATACTAAGTGAGTTTTGTAAATAGATGATTTTTCTGCCCTCTGTAAATTGGTCTGATATGTTGTTCATGCTCTGCAATAGAAGTCAAGAAAATCAGGATATCATCAATATAAATAATGATATTATGATCCAGTAGATCTCATTACATATCACTCATAAAATGCTGGAAGATTAGAGGAGGATTCATCAATCCAAGACACATGACCATTATTTATTATTTTTATTTTATTTCTTACATTTTTATGCCGCCCAACTCCCGAAGGACTCTGGGCGGCTTACAACATGGATAGCAATAGCAC
>JANHGC010006278.1:43464-55906 GCA_027560395.1 Boaedon fuliginosus | reverse complement strand
GAGAGACCGTGAGAAGGGCCTCCCGGTCCAGGAAGGGATGCAACTGGCGCAGCAGGCGAACCTGCGCATAGGCCCCCTTAGCAGACACTATCCGTAGCTCAAGGTTGAACCATGATGGAGTTTTTGGTGCTCTCTGTGCTTGGTTGTTTTGCTTGCAGATATATATTTTTTTCAGGACATTGATCAAGTTACCTAGTCAACTAAGGAAACATCTGCACATAAACCATGAAGCTCAGAAAGAATTAAAGACTCCATAATTCACTTTTTGAGCACTGTTTATATTTGGGTGGCAGGGAGGAAGTTGAACGCTGTGGAAATAAAGTGGTTAATTGCATGTGAAATGAAAACAAGAGATAAGGATAAATGGCTGCTCAATTAATATATAGACTATAAACCAAAGGAAATGACCAGCATTACAGAAATGCGTTGAGAGGGTTAGGTTATCTAGAGATAATGAGTGATAGCAAACCAAACTACATGAAGAAACGGAAATACATGGGTAGGGAAAAAAGAGAACAACAAGTAAGTTGTGGTTGGATGGAACTGATGAAATATTCAAAGAGGTGGAAAAGGAACAACGGAATTAACTATTCAGGAAGCAGATATAGAAAATACTTCCAACGGTGACTTTTCAGTGGCACCACGAGGAAGAACGTTGCCATGTAGAAATGCCTTTGATTTCACGAAGTCGATTTCACGTAGTGGCTTAGAAGGAAAAAAAAATCACTTATTTATGTTTGTGTTTGTTAAACAAAGAGCTTACAAAATCCACGTTGTTTCTGGTTGTTTTAATGCTGCTGGCTTGAGTTCTCGGTGATTCAGTAGCTGAGTTTCTTTTCTTGATACCCGAGTGTGTCTAGACACGCTCTCCTGGTTCCATTGGGCAAAGATTGCAACATTCAAAAGATGAGACTACTTCTTTTCCTAATCACACACACACACACACACCCCAAAATAAAACAACAAAGTGCAAGGATTCATTTAGTGCTGTTGACGATGGTTTGCGATAGATGGCTAAAAGCATCACTTGAACCTGGTTTGCGACAGTGGGGAATATGGCTTGCGTTGTGTATTTAATGACTGAGAGGGTGCATTTTGTTCCGTGCTTATCTGTGTTAGAACTGACTTGAAATTATTTATACAACATATTTAAATGAGTCAACTGCGGTTATTGCATTGCGCAAAACTCCTTATCCAGTTAATTAATCTTGGCAACTAATCTGAGATAGCTTCGTTTAGGTCCGAATATCTAGGGCTAAACTATTTGAGCTCAGCAAAGAAAATTGTCAAATGTAGAGATACACAGGTGGTCCAAGATGTAACGATGACAATTGGGGCCAACATTTCTGTTGTTAAGTGAAACATTAGTTAAGTGAGTTTTGCCCCCATTTTACGACTTTTCTTGCCACAGTTGTTAAGTGAATCGCTGCAGTTGATAAGTTAGTAAGCCCGGTTGTTAAGCGAATCTGGCTTCCCCATTGACTTCGCTTGTCAGAAGTTCGCAAAAGGGGATCACATGACTCCGGGACATCGCAACTGTCATAAGTACGAACCAGTTGCTAAGCATCTGAATTATGATCACATGATCATGGGGACCCTCCAAAGGTTGTAACTGTGAAAAATGGTTGTAAGGCATATTTTCAGTGCTGTTGTAACATTGAATGGTCATTAAATGAACTGTTGTAAGTCAGGGGTTACTATACACACACACACACACACTGACAGGCTGTAGAGTGGCTGCCTGGCCCTGTTGCTTGAATCCCACCCTGAAATACAGCCACACAAAAAGATACTCTGAAATGTTTTAAACAACTTTTAAAAAATATAGGCCAAAAAAGAGCTCACTCTTTTTTCAGTGCATTTACTCCTAACATTCCCCTGTAAAAGATGATGATAGAGGTGAAACACCTGTCTTTTAAGGGGGTTGTATTGTCTTTTCCTCTTTCTCTGACTTTTTGTTTTAAAGGCCAGGGAAGGCATGCTTTATCATCTTACACCTATGTAATATTTTTCCACGCTTATATTTGACATCACACTGCCCTAACCTGGCTGTCTTGTCATACGATAATAATTTTTTTTAAAAAAACGTCTTATCGCTTGGCGCAATACGTTACCCTTCGTCTGAAAGATCTCATCCCCCTTCTTGAGGTGCCCAGGGCTTTTAGTATCTGTTCCTATGTTTTTACGTTTTATGTTTCTTCCATTTAGATATAAGGGAAGCTGAAAAATCATCGCGTTCCAGGCATCGATGGAAGGTGATGCTGAAACTGAAATTTCTGTGATTGTTGACTGCAACCGATCAAAACTTGAAGGAGGTAGAGAACTTTCCTTAGCCCTCAATCGTCACGCTCAGCCATGCAAGACTTAAAGCATCGATTCTGTTCGAGGTTATTAATTTTTTTTTTCAACTTCTCTGGAAATAGAGCAGGGGCGGGGGGTTTCCCTCCCCCCAAGAAGTAGAGAATGTAGAAAGATGACTTTTAAAGGGTTGTGTGAGCATCATGCAAGATTTGGAGACTGGACCCGCCATGGAGCTATCGTGTGTATTGAAAAGCCAACGTTTAGAAACTTTCTTACTCCTAACATTTCCATGTAAAAGAAGATGGGAAAGGGGAAACACCTCGCGTTTAGTTTCTGTGTGGCGAAAAATTACCGTTCCCCCTTCCTCTTTTTACTCCTAAAGGCCAGGAAAGGTGTGTTTTTATCATCTTGCACCCACGTAACATAACTAGCATAAGGGAGTGGCTTAAGAGACTTACGCTTTCACTGACAGCTTTACTGTTGACCCAACCTCCAAAGTTCACAATATTGGAGTGTGATTAATTTTTTAAAGAAAGCAACTGTGGAGCCTCCATGTTCAAATGTGATCTACCACCAAATAGAAACTGTTAAAGAGCTGGGCAGGACAAGGCTGGCCCTTCGAATCCTGCTTGAGGTAACCTGCTGGCATTTCAGATGGAGAAGAATTGTGGTGTTCCTGATGTGGACCTCTTGAATTCTGTGCTCAGTTGAAAATCTGTTAAAAGATTGTTTTAAAACACCAAGGATTTTCCCCTCTCCCCTTCCCCATCCTCCCCCCGCACCCAGTCCAGCATTTTCAGGGACAGATTGGATTTTGACTCATGACAGATACCTTATTTTTAAAATATCAGCCGTGCAGAGTAGCATTTCTCTTTTATTAAACTTGCTGGAATACATTGTGTGAATAGCATTCTGTTAAACAAACCAGATGGACATCCTTAATCCACGTTATTTCTCTCATTTTACATCAGTGTCTATATTGTGCAGCCGAAGTCATTACTGGTATATTTCTATTTATTTTTTTCTTTAAAGCTCAATGTGGTTTAGAATTACTCTTAAGACACATACAGTTTTCAGGTAGAGAGATAATCGTGCCAATCATTGTAACATATAAAATAATAAATGGGACATACGAATGGATCAGTATGTTTTAAACTTTTGTAACTTTAAGGTGTGTGGATTTCAACTCTCAGAATTCCCCAGCTAGTTTGGAGAATTCCGGGAGTTGAAGTCCACACATCTTAAGTTACCAAATTTGAAAAACACTGTTATAGATCAAGTGGAAGTATCTACGAAGTATACATATAACCTTGTAGTAAGGACCATGACAAAAGCGGAGTGATCATTTTAATGATTATTATCCATTTCTTCTTTTGTCCTTTTTAAATCGTGGCTCCATCCACTTAACAAAGAATAGCTCTTGGTACGGTTTTAATCAGGATTGCGATCCCTGGTCTGAACAACGCTTGCTGAAGAAAATCAAGTGAGTCAGATGTGTGAAAGAGACAACATTAATTAGCCAGCATTAAAAAGTTTAGAGCAGACCACAGCTTCCTTTGTGGCTGCAAATATCTGAAACCTGCAAATATCATGATTCTTGCTAGTGATTTTCACTCCTCGTGATTCTTGGTTTAAGTTTTGAGGGAACCAAAACCACCAATAAATGGTGTCTTTTTAGTTTAAAAAACTGCCGAAAGTAGGAAAAAAATCAGTTCCATTGGGAAGATTAGGATTGGTAAAATGGGTAGATTAAGATGCTCAAAAGAACCACAATGGGCTGGAAAGATTGGTAAAACCCATCTCAACCCATTCAAAACACCAAACCAGCCTTAAAATGGGTCACCAACCTTCTTGCAATTATCACAAGAGTGCATTAATTTCATACCAGTTATAATACCAAACTATTACTAGATTTTAAGATGTCACCTGACACAGAGTTCGACATTCTCTGGGGATCTCAATGCAAACCTTATGAGTGTTGAGTGAGATTCCAACTATTTTATATGTATATTAAATGTGGGGGAAGGTATTTAATTATCTCTCTTGGCATTGTACCCTGATCTGAAAGGTAAGGGAATGTAGCCAAGTCACTGAATCATAGAGTTGACGTCCTAGAAAGTCCAACTGCCAACCCACGCTCAGCACAAGAATCTTAATTAATGTTTCCCCAACGGAAGACTCCCAGGCCGTCATTAGAATACTACCAGTTAAGGTGAATTATTGGAAAATGTCTTAATTATCCTAACCTGGATTCATTTTATGCACAGGTTTACTTCCCATGATTTACTCAAAAAGGGAGTTGTAAAGGCACCCTGCTTGGCATTTTTCAACCACAGTTATACCACATCAAATGTCGTTTGCCTTCATGTCTTTACTATCTTCCCTTAGTTTGTCTCTCTTTAAAAAAAAAAAACCATCGTTGAAGTAGGGGGTCAGCCTAAAGAGCCATGATGGCACACTGGTGAGAATGGAGTACTGTAAGCTAATTCTGCTGAGTGCCAGCAGTTCAATTCAAGGTTGATGCAGCCTTCCATCCTTCTGAGGTTGGTAACAGGAGAACCCAGATCGTTGGGGGCGATAGGCTGACTCTGTAAACCACTAGAGAGGGCTGTAAAGCACCGTGAAGCTGTATATTACGTCTAAGTGCTATTGCTATCCCATGGCAGGGCGTCCCACTGGCTGTTTCTGCATTGCATAAAGAAGTACATGAAGAATTGTCTTCCCAACAATTTCATTAGAAAACAAACACACAGGTAAAAGGGCGAAGCGTTTGCGGTTCCCTCCTTTTACAGCACTGTCGCAACAAATTGGCCACATCCACGTGTTCCAGGCTGCGGGGGTACGCTGCCATGCCACATCACTCCAAGGCTCTGGGCCTAGGACATGGGCCCCGAGCACAAACAGGAGATGCTATCCCCACCTTGCACCGCGAAGGAGGATTATCACATCACGTCAAGCAGCTGAAGAAGCTTTACTGGTTGTTGGTCGAAGGCTGGTGGCTGAACATCCTCCAGGTGCGGTAGTCCTTTGCTGTGAAGACCGGGGTGTGGAACGAAAGGTGGGGTACGTAGCCTGGTTTTCCCTTCAGCTCCTCAGCACAGCGATTGCGGTTCACGACTGGGGAGTGGGGAGGAGGGAGGAAATAAGGGAGGTTGTGATTAAAAAGAAGCCTGGGGAAAATTAAGGTGGATTTCCTTGTTTTCAAGTGAATCACTGGAGGTTTTTAAGAAAAGGTTGGACAGCCATTTGTCTGGAATGGTATATGTTCTCCTGCTCGAGCAGGGGGTTGGGCTAGAAGACCTCCAAGATCCCTTCCAACTATTATTCTATACTAGCTGATTACCCGGCCTTACTCGGGAGTTCTTTTTTAAAAGAAGTATATTTGTGCCACAGCATTTGCAGGCCTTCTGAAGCCCCTGGCACCACCTCTCACATCTGTGCTCCGGCAAGGCTGGCTCTGGGGCAAGGCCAGGCCCAGCTCTGGGGCAAGGCCGGACCCGGCTCGGGCAAGGCCAGGCTCTGCTCTGGGGCAAGGCCAGGCCCGGCAGGTGACTTTACTTGGCTAGGCGGGCTTCTCCGTTTGAGCGCCGTTTGAAAAGATGGCGCCTCAGTTTGAATATGGAGCCTCAGTTTGAAAACTGCACATTCTCAGTAGAGGGAGGGAAAACTGTACACGCTCAGTAGAAGGTTGCTGCTTGTTTGTTAAGAGTGTCCTCTTTGCCCCCTTTTTTGGGGGGGGCAAAAAGGCCCCCTACTCTTTGGTGACCCCAACACTGCTGATCTTACTATGCTTAGCTATCTATGCCAAGTTTGGGCAAGATTGGTGGAGAACTGCAAGTTTGTATAGAGCACATCCCAAAGACACTTCTATTTTATTTAGAGAGAGTCTGTATACACCTCTTCATGGCCTGGGAATTGGGGAAGCTGTTGTCTCAAAGCATCTGGAAGTGTCTCTCGGGGGAGTCAAAGAAGGCGCCCACCTATTGCACGCAAGGTTCAAGGCCAGCAATTCAAAGAAAAACCATCAAGATGGCAGGTGATAGGAAAAGGGGCCATTCTTAACCTGAGATGGTATAGGTAGTCCTCGACGTACAGAAATGTTGGACTCTATTGTTGTCCTACATCAAGGCCTCTCTGTAGTGTGAGAAATATTTTTTTATCCAGATCAATTTCACCGGATGATCCATTTTTCTAGAATTGGGGGATAGGCATATAAGGTGAGGATCGAGGTCTCCCCTTGTACCCTCGAGAACCATATTCCAAGTCTCTGAGGGAGCCAACCTGCCTGAGTTTCTTCCCTACATACATTCCTTCGCCCCCACCCTGCTCCTTACCATATTCTTTGCCAGGAATATTGTTATCCTTCCATAAAAAAGCACCCCATCGTGTGTTAGGATCCGAATACTGAGGAGGGATGATTGGATCATACCAGCTGCTCTCTCGCAAGCGCTGGGCATAACCTGAGGATGAAGAGAGTTAGACAGATGAGAGCCTGCATTATGTTGCTACAGCCAAAAAGGCCAATATTTTGTTTCAGGGGTGGGGAACCTTGGCCCTTTTATGATGTGTGGACTTCAATTCGCAGCACGGCTGGCTCAGGAATTCTGGGAGTTGACGTCCACACAAGTCCAAAAGGGGCCATAGTTCCCCAGCCCTCCTTTAATTGGTTATGTCAGTTTTTTTAGCCGCTAGCTTAATGGCGTTCAAAATTTTTACCTTCCTTATTGATCAGAGGTCAGAGTACTATCATTTAAAATTGATTCACCTCACGGCTAGATTACTGCAATGTGCTCTACTTGGGGCTGCCCTTGAAAAGCATTCGGAAGGTTCAACTGGTCCAGAATGCGGCCGCACGAGTAGTCATGGGTGTTCCCCGATACTCCCATGTCACACCACTCTTGCGTGGCTTGCACTGGCTCCCAGTAGGCTTCCGGGTTCAATTCAAGGTGCTGGTTTTTACCTTTAAAGCCCTACATGGCATTGAACTGGGTTACCTCCGAGACGGCCTCCTGCCACCAGTTGCCTCCCAGCGCCCCGTGAGGTCGCATACCGTAGGCCTCCTCTGGATACCATCGGCCAGGCAATGTCAGCTGGCGACTCCACGGAGAAGGGCCTTTTCTGCAGTGGCCCCGCCCTCTGGAATGATCTACCACCAGAGCTCCAGAGTGTCTCAGACCTGAGACTTTTCTGTCGAGCGTTGAAGACCTGGCTCTTCCGGCGGGCTAGACTCACTTGACCCTCCGAATTTGATTAATTTTAAGGGATTTTAATGTTTTAACGTTTTAATATTTTAATATTGTTTATGTATTTTATTAATGTTGTGAGCCCCCCTGAGTCCTATGGGATTGGGGGGCCTACAAATATAAATAAAAAAATAAAAAAAATATACAAATATAAAAATATAAAGATATAAAAATATAAAAATAAAAATATAAAAATATAAAAATATAAAAATATAAAAATTCCTTTTGTAGGATATGGTGCGTTTAAAGCTAAGAAAAGATCCTTGTGGCCTTTGTTTCAAACAAACATACTCATCTCAATGTATGGAGCCAGAAAACCCCAATATAGGGACAGAACAAGTCATATAGTGCCTCCTACTGGCCCGTAGTAAGTACAGGTACAACAGTAACTGACTCCACAATTTAGTCTTCTAATATGATGGCCATCAAGTTGATCACTATGTGATCATGCTCTATTCCAGAACCTTTTCTGAGGTGGTCATTAAGCAAATACCGCAGTTGTTAAATGAACTCAGTTGGGACAAATGTTAGCAGGTAGCACAAAATGACTGCGGGGTCACCTTGTATGTATGGTCACTTTGGTGTAAGGGTGAAGGTGCTGGAGGAGGAGGAGGAGGAGAAGGACAAAAGGGTGCAGCTTCTGGTCCCTCATCGACCATAGATGTTCTCTGGATAGAGAGACCCAGGTTCTAATCCTTCAGCTAAGGAAGCTACCTGGAGATTTGGGGCCAGTTGTCTGCAGCCCACCCACAGTGGTCGTTATGTGCAAAACTAGATATTACTACTCTTACATAGCAATATAATAGCACTTAGACTTATATACCACTTCATAGCCCTTTACAGCACGGGTCCCCAGCCTGTGGGCCAGGGCCCACTACTGGCCTGTGGCCTTTTGACCACCGGGCTGCATGAGTGGCTGGCCAGTGCATGTGTGTGCATGCAGGAACCCCCACTCACGCTAGCATTGTGGGGCATATGCACACAGGGCCATTCATGTGTGCACATGCACGCGTAAAGGTACCCCTTCCCCCCCCCGGGCCGCCAACCCAGAAATGTTGGGAACTTTGTTCTAGTCCAACTCCTTTCTCAAACAGGAGACCCTACACCAGGGGTCCGCAACCTGTGGGCCCTGGCTATTGGCCACTGGGCCGCATGAGTGGCTGGCAAGGGCATGTATCTGTACATTTATTATTTATTTTATTTATTGGATTTATACCCCGCCTCTCTTCACCCAAAGGGGAACTCGAGGCGGCGTACATGTGCACCCCCACATGCTAATGTCGCCACAAGCATCACACAGGTACTAGTATCGCCTTGAAAGTTGCACAGTCACTGGTTTCACTGCAAGAGTTGCATGGACATGTATGGCCTCATTTGCAGCACAGGTGTCCCGTTTGTCCATGCGCACGCACGCGTAAAGGCGCCTGCTCTTCCCTCCCCTCTGGACCGACAACCCAGAAAAGTTGGGGAACTCTGCTTTATAGGGCTCTCTAAGCGGTTTACAGAGTCAGCCTATTGACCCCAATAATCTGGGTCCTCATTTTACCGACCTCAGAAGGATGGAAGACTGAGTCAACCTTGAGCCTGGTGAGATTTGAACTCCCAGCTGTGGGCAGAGTTTGCTTACAATACTGCATTCTAACCACTGTGCCACCAGGACTCCTGGTAAATATACTGTAAGCAACTATTAGTTAAATAATAATTTATTATGAACAGAGAATATTAATTAATATCATCTAATAACTATTTAATAATAGTTGTATAATAGCCACTTTGGTCTAGTGCTTAAGGCTAGAGCTAAAGTTAGAAAGCAGTAGAGCCTGAGTTCAAATCCCACCACAGCCATGAAAGACAGCTGGGTGCCTTCAGGCCAATCACACTCTCTTAGCCCAACATACCTCACAGGGTTGTTGTTGTGGGGAATAAAGGAGGAGGAAGGTGTATTTGCCACTTTGAGTTTTTTGCAAAATTAATAAAATAAAAATAAACAATTCTAGCAATAATACAATATGGTCAGAGTGAGCTAAAAGAAGATTTTGGGGTGGGAGACAGGCAGGAGTGAGTAACTTCGGCAACTTTAGGACCTGTGGATTTCGATTCCCATGCCATGCTAATTCAGGAATTCTGGGAGTTGGAGTCCACAGCTTCTAAAGTTGCCATAGTTCCCCACCCCTGCCTTAAGCACTTACCAGGTGGTAGAGCCTTCTCCTGTTTGGTACTGGACTTCTGCCAGCGGTGGTAGGTCTCTCGGCCCAGGGGCTCAGTGATGGTGTACCAGGCATCACGGTTGTGGCTGTTTGTCAGACCGGTATACCAGGTTTGAGGGATGGCATCCCACCCCATAGGGGTGAATTTCCACCGGACGGCCTCTTTTATAACAGGGCCATTCCGGGGTCCTCTCAGAGAAAGATATTGATCACTGTCAAAGGGACCAAAAAAAAAAATCTATTACCCAGATGCCATCATGGCTGGCCAAGGAAAGACAGAGAGGGATCTGGATTTGAAGGGACCAGCATGCCCAAGGGGTAAATTGAGATCAAGTTCAGTTCAGTTTAAACTTACATTCAATGCTCTCTCAGAAGGAAGGATCTCTATTAAAATATTACTCCCATATTAAATGCCAAACAAATTGGAGGAGTGGTTGACCCAGACTGATTCAGATGGAGTAAATATAAAGAGATCTTGACTTTCCATACACACTGATGGGAGCAGAGCTATCAATACATAATCAGACAGGAAATATTCAGATATAGTGGAGAATGGAGTGGCTTTGTTGAATTGGAAAAGGCTAGGGAATCCTAAGGAAAGACTGAACGTAGAATTGCCAGCCTAATAATGCACCTAGATAAATTCTTTTTTTCCTTTTTCTTTTAATGACCCTGTAATCCCTTGCCTGGAGGTGGAGTCAGGGTGACTGAGTGGAGCTCAAGAGTTTACTGGCCAGATGGGCCTTCCTGATGCCTATGCAAAGTTCGCAGCAGACAATTAGTCACTGCGCCCAGAGAGAGAAATATCTGCCACTACCTAGGATCGAACTCACAGCCTCCTGCTTGTGAGGCGAGAACTCCACCTCTGGACCACCATGCTGCTCACTTAGATAAATCTATACTATGTTCATATCAGGAATATTTGATCAAAACATTTAGAAAAAGGATATAAGCCTCCTAGAGTCATTTTCAGCGAGCATACAAGTTTTAGAAATAAATAAATAATAAACAGGAAAAGGGCAGAGGTAATCCATTAAACTAACGTGAATTAACAAGATCAGTGGCTTTCTTTCACTGAACAAGCTTTAGCCTGGAGCAAAGGCTCATCCCAATCAATTATGCCCTAGAGAAAGGGGATTGGAACAGAGTTATCTGTAGGAAACAGGTCCCCAAAGGTCAAAGTGGAAGCCACGACCATCCAATTGAAGCCCCACCCCTTTTATGACTTTGGTCCCATGGTTGGGGTTACCATCTTGCCTTTTTTGACTTCCCCCAACCCCATAAATAGAATTTTTTCCTCATTCTCTTCAAACCAGGGGTCAGTTCCCGAATGCGACAACAAGAGATAAAACACAGAAAAGAAAACCCTTCCCATGATGAAATCTATTAATCCAATATCACAGGATACAGAGATGGCTAAATGGATTGGGTTCAAATGACAGGATTATTGAGGGTTGGTCTTCCTTCTGGATTGCAGGACAGCAGTCTCTGCAGGAAAACAATGTTAGGGAGATGTTTCCATCTCCTGTCCGCATCCCAAAGACATCGAATTGGTCACTGTGGGACACTAAGCATTGGGTAAAAGGGCTACTCTGACTCAGAAGGGCTACTCTTAGTGTCTTATCTTTAAAATCTATCTCCTCAAGCTTGTTGAGGGAGCAATTTAATGGCGTATAATGGGACCGCGGTGAGCTCACAAGATTAGGACGCTGGGTTGATGACTAGCAAGCCCGTGTTCGAGACCCGGGTGCTGCTATGTGGAAGAGTTCACTCCAGCTCCTGCCGACCTCGCAGTACAAGGGAGCAATCACAAGTCCAGTAGATAGATAGGTACCATTTTGGTGGGTACATTAACAGGGACATGAAAGGAGCCCCCAACCAGGTGTCTCCCGGGCAACAGTGATGTCACCAACTAAACCTTTCAACCCGGAAGCATGATAGGTGCTTTCGTCACAAACGCAAGCGAATGCCTTATAATCCAGAATTCCCTAAAGAGTTGCACGAAGAGTAAAAGAAAAATTGTGCTGAAAAGTGAATGAGCCAACTGTTTTTCCCCCTGTTATTTTATTCTTTGAAAATAATGATTTGTCTGGCCTTTTTGAAGCTGAATAGCCAAATCAACAGTTCCAAGCAATAATTGTGACAAAAATGACATAATTTTCTAGATTGCCCCTTCACCTCCTGCAAGTCTCCAGGCCCGCATTTTGTAGAAAGGCTCCTTTCAAAGGATGGGACTTTGGAAGGGGAAATGAGCTCATTTAACCCACAATTTGGAATTAAAATGTTGTTCTGCATCTGGAAGGAGAGAATTGCACAGGACCTTGCTGACCTGACACACTATCTGAGCCCCTAAAATAGGTCCGTAGGAAGCTGCAGAAAGGAAAACGTCCTTTTGAAAGCGGGAGGCAAAGCATTGGACAGAGGGCAAAGGCACAGGGGATTGGTTGCAAAATGTGCAAGATCCCAAGACCAAATCAGGAGTGTCTAAAAGGGTGTGGACAGAAATGGTGGCTGGCCACAGCTGGATCGAATCTTTCCTGGATGTACATAACAAAGAGGTGGAGTTTTGATCGCTATTGCAGCCGCCATTTTGACGTTTTTGACTACACCCTGGTAAGAAAGTTATTCCTGCAGTAAACTAGAAGAGGAAGGAAGAAAGGAAGGAAGGACGGAAGGAAGGAAGGACGGAAG
>JANHGC010006278.1:20357-33407 GCA_027560395.1 Boaedon fuliginosus | reverse complement strand
AACCCATCTCATTTGTTTGTCTTTGGGCAGCTCATGACAATAATACAATAAAACAGGTTAAAAACAATAGAACATATAAAAAGTATTCATTATCAGTTTAAAAAAAAACAGAAAATCATGATCAGCAGCAGAATTCATCCTCTATCAGTTCAACGCAGTCCCTGTAAGAGCTCACCACCCTTACTGAGCCCATAGGGATGGTGGCAGAGCCACATTTTCAGGGCCTTCCTAAAAGGCAGAAAGGTAAGGGCTTTCTAAGCAATCTAAGTCAGAGAGGATGATGTCCCACAGGCTGGCTGTCATGGAAGAAACGGCTCTCTTTCTGGGTCTCACCAGATGAAACTCTTTGGCAGATGGGACCCATAACACACCTCTTGTGATGGAATGGCTAGGTGTAACTGGAGAGAGGTGTTCAAATAACCTGATCCTATGCTATAGAGGGCTTTGTATGTCACAACATAACACATTTCCCCTTGACCGGGGAAATGAGGCGGGGTATAAATATGAATAAATAAATAAATAAACAAACAAACAAACAAACAAACAAACAAACAAGGACTCTGAACTCAGGAGCATATGGGGAACCAGTGCTGCTGAACTGACAGAGCAGAGTATTTATTTATTCATTTGTTTGTTTATTTATTGCAACGTATTGGCCGCCCAATTCCCTAGGGACTCCTATAAGGTTGTGCTGATTGAGGTGCACATAACTGCACGTGCTGCTACGTTCTGTACCACTTGCAGCTTCTGGATGCAGTTCAAGGGCAGCCCCATGTAAAGCACATGATAGTAATCCAGTCAAGAGATGACCAGGGCATGAGTAACTGTGAGCAGAGCCTCCTGGTCCAGGAATGGGAGCAACTAGCACATCACAAGGAGTTGCCCACGACTGTCACCTGCACCTCAAGCAGGATCATGCGTCCAGAAGCTTCAGATTGCACAGCAGGTCTGTTTGGGGCAGGGTCACCCTCCTCCCCCCCCAGACCCAAAGGTGGTAGGTTCTTGGAACCAGCGGACCCCAAAATCCAATGCCATTCAGTCTCGCTAGTTGAGCCAATGCCTATCGTTCCCATTCAGATTTATTATTCCAGATTTCAGAGAATAGGAAAAAGACTCCAACAAAATCATTTAATTTGCCAAGGTTGGAGATATAGCTCCACTGGACATCATAAACATGATGTTGACATCTCCAGTAGATGACCTCATGCAGCAATCTGTGTAGATATTAAATGAGAGTGGGGAGAATATCAAATCCTGCAGAACTTCACAAAGCAGGGACTGAGGATGGGGGAATCACTTGCTCCTTATCAACATAGACTGGAACTGACCCCAGAGGAAGGAGGGGAACCAACACAAGGCAGGGTTGCCCTCCAGGGGCACCAGCACAAGACCTTGTCGACACCAACCTCTGGAACCAGAGCAGAAGGCATCACGGTTGATGACAATGAAGGCAATCTGAAAGCTCAAGAGGAGCAAGGATGGATGCACTATCCCAATACTCACCAAGTAAAGGACTCTGTAGGAATGCCCAGTTAGCTTTGCAACCTGAGTCAAGGACGGGTACTTCCAAACGAGGATCTGGTTCTGTGAGTATCCATGGGTGCTCACCTACAGAGAGAACGCCCTTCAGGTCTTAGCTACAAACAAAAAGCAAGCACGAAGGCCGAGGAAGGGATCCCAATTATAACTGGACTTTTGAGGGTGTTGATGGTAGCCTCTAAATAGATTTTCCATAGAAATCCTTCTCAGTTAAGATGGTTAAGAAGTATGAATTGACTCACTGTTGTTCAGTTTCCAAGTCATGCCCGACTTTCTGCGACCATATGGACCATAGCAAGCCAGCCCCCCTCCCACTCTGGTCCTTCACTGTCTCCCCAAACCCAGGTTCCCCATGCCAATGACATCATCTAACTATCTTATCCTCTGCTATCTCCTTCCCCTTTTGCTTTCAATTGTCTCAGTCAATGAATTATTTGGTCTGTTTCATGATGGGACAGAGATCAAGAGATAGAAAACATTCCTTACAAGCTGCTGAAGGAAAAGTTTATACAACTGGGAACTTTGAGGACCCAACATAAAAGCAAAAAAAAAAACCCCGGTATTTTTATTTAGTTCCCTTTTTAGTTCAGAGCCCCTCCAATTATGTCATTTCTCCCATAAACTGATGCATTATTCACAACAGCCCTGCAAGGTAGCTTGGAATGAGAGGACAGTGTTCAAATAATCAAGGGACATAGCAGAACATAGGCATGTTTTTATTAAAATGTGTAAACTCTGCCCTAAGCCCCCAAACAGCAGCTGACGGCCCCTGACTGCTTTTGAAGAGAGGGTCAGCCCTACTCTAGCAGAATGATTGCTATTCTAGCATCCAGTATCTTCTGCATTGGTGAGAGCTAAAGAAAAGAATAGAATATTTGGCCAAGTGTGATTAGACACACGAGGAATTTGTCTCCGATGTAGAAGCTCTTAGTGTACGTGCAAAGCAACAGAATCATCATCATCCCAATAAAAGGGGGGTAGCAAAGAAGACAATAGTAAGGATATAGTAATACTACAATCATACTATATGGTTAAATATTCATACCATGTTTCCCCAAAAACAAGAATGTGTCTTATATTAATGTTTGTTCCAAAAGTGTTAAACTGGCGGCCCACAGGCCAGATGCGTCACATGCAGGCCACATCCATCCCAGCTCCACAAAAAACCATTGTGATCCATCATGTGACGCCAGCATGACGCAGCGAGCTTGACACCCATGGATTAGAACTTATTTTCGGGGAAATACGATGCTAAATGTGTCCGTCAGCTGACAATCTTAACCGGGGCTTATTTAGGGAGTAGGGCTTATATTACAAGCATCCTGAAAAATCGTGCTTAGGGCTTATTTTCCAGTTGGGTGTTATTTTCAGGGCAACACGGTAGACGTAATGCCTTAAAGCTTCCAAGTTCAACATGATACGTTGAACTTCCAAGTTCAACATGATACTGTGTCACACTGAATTCTGCTAAAAAGAAAAACCAGTTGCCAAACTGGGAATCCTTCTCCTATGCCCTAACCAAGGAAGGTAGGCTACTTTGCCGTTCCCGTACCGTCTCGTGGTCCTTACCAGTTCGTTGGCATGCTTGGACCAAGCAAGGTTGCACACTTGTGACCCTGTGTCAATGCACTGCAAAGGCTGTCCAGTTAAGGTGTTCCAGAAACGTATACAGCGGTCAGCGGTCCCACCTCCTGAAGCCAGGAGCCCATGCTGGTGAGGGGACCAAGCAATAGCTTTGACCGCTGCGAGGTGCTCTGTATACTGCTGGACGGGGCTGAGGCTGGAATGGTTCCAGACAAGAAGCTGGAAAGGAAGGAGAGAGGCTTGTGAGTATCGTAGAGCAGAGGGACTTTGCTAATACTTGAAGCAGAGGCTCAAACGAGTTACCACTTGTATTCTTTGCTCCAAGTCTGTGTTCTGCATGCTGGGAGGGAGGGGGAATAGCAACTGGAAAAAAACGACTTACTTTCATTGCCCAGTTTTGATTACAGTAGTCCACTGAGTTCTAGACTGCATTTTTAAATTGAAAAATCAATACCCTCAATAATCCAACAGCTTTAACTGGTTGGTGGATTGAACTGTTCTACTCTCTATTAAAATACAGTGACGTGTTTGGAATTAGGCCTCAGGCTTAAAGAGAAATTGGCTACTACCAAACGTTGATTTGAATCTGAACATTTCTATTCTTGCCTTTCCAGGTTTTTACATTTTCTGTTTATTGATTTATTTTAAAATTAAGCCATGCACAGGCAAGTCCTCGTTTTATGATTGTCACTGAGCCATGAATTATGGTCATGGCAGTCGTTCACTGCCTCTTGATTGTGCCGCCTCTTGACTGCGCCTGATTTTACAAGCTTTTTTTGCAGAAGTTGTTAAGGAAACCCATTTTCACCAACGGGAGGTTTTTGTCGGAAGCTGGCAAAAATAAGTCACACGACGATGGGACACTGCAAACGGCTGTAAATGTGAGCGGCTTGCCAAGCACCCAAAATGTGATTATGTAAGTGGTCTGTGTGTGTGTGTGTGTGTGTGTGTGTGTGTGTGTGTGTGTGTGTGAGAGAGAGAGAGAGTCAGAACCTTGAAAATGGGTTGTAAATGGCTCTGGGGAGGTCCCTCAGAACTTCAAACAGCAGCTAAGCTGAAGTGTATGTTATATTGCCGTGATGGTGAATACGTGCCAGAGGCGGCCTACAGAGCCCTCTCTATGGGCACATGGTCTTTGCGGGTGCTGGAGCACTGGAAAATGCCCCGAAAAATGGCCAAAGAACAGGCATGCGCACGCCAGCCAGCTGGTCTTTGGGTTTCTGGTGCATGCATGCGCGTTCCAGTTTGGGCACTGGGTGCCAAAAAGGTTCACCATCACTGTTATATTGCATCCTTCAAAAGGGTCATCAAAGCAATATCCAATAATAAAGATAAACCAGAAATAAACATTAAAAACTGCGCATCATTTCAGAAAGGAATGGGAAAAGATAAAATTGGAATCAGTGCCAACCTATATAGAAAACCACACCTTCATCAAGAGTTAAAATGGAACCAGATGGGCCTTCCTACTAATATACCAGCCATAACCAGTGCTGAGAGGCTGAGGGCCAAAATGTCTCCCCACAGTCTCAGTAAGAGAACAGATGAAATTTAAAATCTTAAGTAGTGTTTTAGGGAAGAGTTCTTGGTCATCTCCGATACCTTACTATGAACAGACTGTTCAGACATATTTAAATTCAAAATAAAAAACAGTGACATATTCTGTGTCAAGGTCAACTGCTCTCGTGTGCTTCTAGCACCCTCTTAATTCCAAGGTCCAATCCTCTACTCTCCTGCTACAGAGTATCACAGACATGCAGCAACCCTAGACTGTGTATCCACAGCCACCCGGGATCAGCAGAGGTTAAGGCCAAGCTGGTCACCGCACCTTGTTGTCATTCCCGCCAGATGCCAGGAGCTGGTGATCGGTGGACCATTTCAGCCCACACACTTCCTGCCTGTGGCCTTGAAGGCGTCGTTCGGACTGCAAGGGAGGTGTCCGGATGTCTCTCTGGAGGATCATCCGGTCCCGACTGCCGGAAGATAGCTGGTCTGCGTTCCATGCCAGAGCACCTAGAACAAAGGAGTGTGGTGAACACCACAAAAAACGGGGTCGTTGGGAAAAATCCTTTATGAAGAGACGTTCTGTGTATCATTTCTAGAGCACCTCCTGCCCCTGTTGGGGGAGCGCCTGTGAAATGTCATGCTCTGAGCCATTCTAATCATCGGGGAGGTGACAGTGGGAGGCCATTTGCCAGAGGAAAGTAATGTTAGAAATTGCTGGAATAAATACTCTTTTTTAAGATGAGAACTATGTTTGGGTTTCCTAAAACAATTCTTTTCCAGTGCATATGACGCCAGATTTCATAATTTCATCTTTAATAATGAAAGGAAGCTAAAAAACAGAACTGCCCCGAGACTATGAAGGAATCAGTCTTGAAAGAAAACTGAATAGCCCTTTTGTTTAAAGCTAAGAAGTGATTAAATTTTGCATATGTCACCTCTTCTAAAGCATATTCCAGTAACTGGGGCCTTGTTTATCCAGAAAGCTATTGCTCACCTATTTCCAATACTTGTTTTGACTAGCAACAGCAACTCTACAGGTCTCAGGAAGGTTTTTTCCCCTCTGCAATTGCTGCATGAGGAGCCCTTTTCAATTTAATTACTAGGTGTGTTTCTCGCTACTGGATTAGATACAACATAAGATAATTGCTCATAGAGAGTAAAACCAGATTGCTATGCAGCACAAATATATTATTCTTTTGCAAAAAAAAATAAAAGAAATATGGCTAACCAAAATAATACAAAATTATGAACAACCTTCTGCATGCTCAACCTCCAGATTAAAAATTTATCTAAATCCTTGAGATTTTAATGTCTCCTAAAAAAAATTAAAGAGCATCTACCCTATTTATCAAATAGGGTTATTTAATTTATCAAATTAAAAAGCAGCTTAACAATAAAAACAGCCACAGTCAAAGCAAGAGTCCCTCCACAGAAAACAACTAAATACAAAGCCTTTCTAATCCTAATCTCTCTGGAACAAAACCATTTTCAATTAGCACCTGAAAATTAAGGGAGAACACATGGCAAGCACATCCAAAAACCTGCAGCAACCAGCGATGTTCCCTGTCAGGTTACAATATTCTAGCTTTCCAACAGAACATGAAGTAGGGTTACCAAAGATGATCTCAGCACACGGACAGGTTCACAGACTGGTAGAAGATGGCTTAGGAAGCATTCAAGTCCCAGATAATTTAACCTAGGATTATGGAAGAACGGGGCTATATCATCCACTGCAATGTTCTCACAATGAGCAAGAGTTGTCTACAATGCGAAGTATAACGAGAATTTATTACTGAGTAAGGAAAAATTAACATTCGCGGTGGGACAGGCAACGTCACTCGGCTTTTCTTACCCACTCTGGCCGTGTGACCTTCCAACATTGAGAGTTTCTTTCCCGCTGCAGCATCCCAGATCTGTACAAAACCTTTGTGGGTCCCAACTGCCACCAAATTGCCCTAAACAGGAGAGAAAAAAGATATTAAGACATATGGATGCAGGAACTACCACTCTCCTGAGAAAACACTGCTCCAAATACTGTCCCAGATCTAGAGCAATCATGAATATATATATATATACCTACCTACCTATCTACCTAAACATTTGCTGTTATTTATGTCACGGGCATATGTAAGCCGATTCACTCGCATAAATTTCTGCTGGATGCTGAATTGCACTTTTTATGGTAAAGGGGCTCTGTATGGTTTTGCAAAATAAGTTGTGTAGGATAATATGTGGTTGTGCAAATATGTAATATGAATATAAGTATATGAAAGTAATAATGTCATACCAGTATAGCCAATTACTAGATCACCTGATCCGGAATCGCCCAGTATGCTCTATGGTAGGGGCATCTCTGCAAAATTCCTCTATCAATTAATATCCTTTAACAGGCTATTTCAGAGATATACGGTAACCTAGACTCTTTTGTCTACAAAGCACTGCTGAGCTAGGGCTCCGTTGGCAACACAGTATAAAGGTTTAAACAGTGGTCCACCTGTCTTGGGTTTTAGCCCTTTTAGTTTCAATTTAAGGAGTTTTAATTCTAAAGTTTTAACTGCATTATCCATTTTTTTTGTCTCCTCCTCTTGATTTTATCCCATCTTTTTATATATATATAGCTAATTCAAGTTGGTGAACACACTTAATACCTGTGCCTTCTCCTATTTTTTCCACAACCACCCTTTGAGGTGGATTGACTGAGAGAAAGTGACTGGCCCAAAGTCACCCAGCCAGCTTTCAGGCCCAATGGAGGCCTAAAGCCCACACTCTCCTGGTTTCTAGGCCAGCACCTTAGCCATTATGGCAAACTGGCTCTCAATCCTGGTCTCAGGCCTGCAGTGACCACATACTGACCCGTTCTGACCATCCTACAGAGGTAACAGAATCGCCTTCCACAGATAGATCACATAGCCGCGTCACCTGGGGAGAAAAAAAAAGTCAAGAATCAGAAATCTCTGTAAAGGCACTTAAAAAAAAGGAATTCATACACTTGGGTTTCAGAAACCTCTCTTGTACTTTTGGCTACAGACAGCCAAGCAGTAGGAAAATCCTGTCCTTAACGAAAATTTCAAGCCTGGGGTTTCCCAACTCCCAGCAGCTGAAAGGTACTATTTTTCAAATTTAAATGTGGTGCCTGCTCAGAGCAGAGCAAAAACCCACAAAGCTAGTCAAAAGGAAGACTTCTTCAAGGAGCAAATAGCATTCAGACTATTAGGAGAGATGTCCAAGGGCTGGAATGTAAACTCTTGTCCCAAACAGCAGCCTTTACCTGGCTAGTGCAAGCACTCCAAAGGTAGACACACGTCCCAAGACCAACACTAAGGACGTTGAGGGATGACCAATCGACTAAGTTCAAATAGAAGTCATCCTGAAGTTCGGGCGCATCCAAAACTTTGAATGGAATCTTGGATATCTTCCTCGTGGGTTTTCGAGGTGATCGAAGTAATTTTTGACTATTGGAAGGAGGAAGAAAAAAAAAAAGAAATTGAGGAAAGTACCCAAGAGAAGGAATATCCATTCTCCCCATATATAACCTAGTTTGGTGACCCACTTCCTACAAATACACACAAAAAATATCAGATATTTTAAAAATGCCAAAAGAATCTGCCTGTTCTACTATTTCCTGAAGTCATTTCAGGAATGCCAGACCATTTAAAGGACCACCTCTCTCCTATTACATCCACCCAGCCCACCAGGATGGGAAGGCAGGGCATGTTGCAGACCCCATCTGTTAAGGATGTATATTTCATGGAACCATGAAAAGGGAGTGGTGGTGGGACCTTCTCAATGGAACATCATTCCCCAAAGGTATGATTGACTGTCTTTTCCGAAAGGCCCCGAAGACGTGGTTTTGTCAGTGTGCCTGGGGACCATGAATGGAGAAAGGTTTATTTGATTATGTTGCTGCTATCATGGGGGGGAAGGTATGGTTTTTATGTTCTGGACTTTTTAATGCCTGGAGTCACCTATATGAGAACTGGACAGCCATAGAAATAAATAACCATCAGCGGCTATTAGTCATGATGAGTTACATTCTTCTGGCAGAACTGGAAACAGCATGCAATTTGGGTGATGGTATTGCCCTTCTTCCCTATTTAGGGCTTTTCACATTTTGAGAAATGAATGGCAGACAAATTAGTTTTTCTTTAACCCAGCACAGTTCTTGTGTTTTGAAAATGATATTTCTTTTATATTCTTTCTTTCTAGGTAAACAGCTATAGATCAAGTAGGGGCTGGTTATTCCCAAGTGCTGGGGATGCTTTCATTGAGAGTTGTGTATTGAGCAATGGTTGAGACCTAATGTTCTAAATTCCACACCACATTTCCTCCCTGTTCATTCACACACTGATGCTGTTGCATGGCTGGCTGGCTGGGGAATTGTGGGAGTTGAAGTTCACACATTTTTAAGTTGATAAGGTTGAGAAACACTGCTTTAGAGGATTGCCCTGTAAAATTCCTAGAAATAATATATTCACTGATTAATTGTCCAGGAAGCAACATTAAAAAGAAGACTAGATCAGATTAAACTATCAAATGCGCACACAGTTTATGTGATTCACATGCCTTCTGTATAGAATAGAATAGAATAGATTTATATACTGCTTCACATTGCTTTACAGCCCTCTCTAACTGATTTACAGAGTCAGCCTATTGCCTGCAACAATCTGGGTCCTCATTTTACTGATCTCGGAAGGATGGAAGGATCCGAGTCAACCTTGAGCTGCTCAGAATCAAATTCCTGGAGTGAGCAGTGAGTTAACCTGCAGTACTTCATTCTGACCACTGGGCCACTACGGCTCTTTTAATAATACCGGTAGTAACCACAACAAATTTCAATTCAGCTTCTAGTTTCCAAACCACAAGGTGGCATTAGTTCCAGGATTATTATTCTGCCTGGATAACCACCATCCCATTTCAAATGGTAGCCAACCTTTTGTTGCTGACAGGGGAGAGGGAGTATGGAGAGACCTCGTTGCCATCATCAGGACTGGAACGCTTTGTGGTGAGGGAATACTACATTAAGAAGGAGAAAACAATCACCCCGAAATTAGCAAACTGAGTTTTCTGCCAAAGAATAAGCACTAGATTTCACAATCCATTCAGACTTCACCTATTGCACTAAGCTATCATATTTGTTTTAATTTTGGCTTGACATGCTCTCTGAACCCCAGCCATTGTGACTATTCAACAAGAACCTGGTTTAGTGCAACATAGGTATGAAGTCAGTCTTGCCTTCCTATCTGCCAAATGCTTACAAACTGCCTGCTTAGTTTTCTTTGTCTACAGTCTTCCTTCAACAGGCAACAACATAAGGAACAGGGAGTGACTCAAGAGTCTGCCCCAACCACATCCTTTTCAGCTGTAATTAAGAAAAACACTGAAATAGCCTCCCCAGAGTGGCTTATCTTTGCTTGCTTTCAGACAAGCAACGTTATTAGGAAGACAATAAATAACTTCACATTGTTTTATGATGCAATTCTTTTCAATTGTTTCAAGATTTTTTTTTTTACCATTATCCCAATGCTTTTTTGGTTGCATTTTAAAGTTCTTCTTTAATTTTAGTGGGAGGCAACTCAGCAACGTTAACAAAGGTCAGATATTAGAACTATGCAAAGAATTCAAAACAACTGCTTTTATAAACATGTTAGAACATGTATCATAACTCTGTTCAAGGACAGCTGTTTTGCTCTGGCTAACTTGCTTCCTGAGGTATCTTTTTAAAATGTTTCGCATACTTAAGTCACAATATCTGAATTTTCATTTCTAAAAATGTGGGAGAATATTACTGCACTAATGATATTCTAATAACCATCAGATTAATTTGAGAACAGGAAGCTGAATTACATTCCACTTTGGCCTGATACACACAGCTTTGATTTTCTAATGAATCTGCATTTAAATAGCTGTACCTTGCACCATATGATCTAACAATCATAAGTTCTTTGTTTTTAAATAGTTAATGAAATATAACAGATCAAGGGTTTTTTACCCGCAATGTCTTAACTGGAACTTCCAAATCCAGAAAGAATCTAAATTTCAGCTATTAAATGGGACACTTTACAAAATAGGATGCTCAGCTAAATAGATTTACACCCCGAGTTTCAATGAATAACAAGGTAAAGGTAAAGGTTCCCCCGCACTCTAGTCATTTCCTGCTCTGGGGGGCACTGCTCATCTCCATGTTAGGGCTGTCTGCTTGGTCATGTGGCCGGCATGACTAAATGCCGAAGGCGCACGGAGCACTGTTACTTCCCACCAAAGGTGGTCCCTATTTTTCTACTTGCATTTTTTACGTGCTTTCAAACTGCTAGGTTGGCAGAAGCTGGGACAAGTAACGGGAGTTCACTCCGTTACGTGGCACTAGGGATTCGAACCGCTGAACTGCCAACCTTCTGATCAACAAGCTCAGTGTCTTAGCCACCGTGTCCCAATATTAATAATACTAGTATATAATAATATATTATACTAATAATAATAATACTTGTATTATAATAATAATACTAATCCCTAAATGAATAATTTGTTTCCTAATTCCTAAATAAACAATACTATTGCTTTTGATTGTAGGTCGCCACAAAAAGGCAATATAATTTTCAGAGACGGAAAATACCGTGAAAAGGCTCTTCTTCTCAGGGGTGGAGGGCTGCAGCCTCCTGTCCTCAGTCTGTGGATCTTGGACTTTCTCAATCCCAGCTCCAAGGAGTTCATTTTTTAGCAAGGCGGAGTAGGCAAGGCCATCTGCACAAAACAAAAACCTTGTCAAACTGATTGGCCGTTTCTTAAAAGGTGCATGTAGCAACTTACCGAAAAAAACCCCGCACAAAAAATATTTTTAAAAAAACATTTTTAAAAAAATAAGAGACATTTTACCAAACACATCAGTAATCAGGACGTTGGAGACTGAATTTCAAAGTTAGCCAAATCTGTCTTACTGGCAATGTTAATAAAATTAACAAACAGCTACTGTTATTATATTTAATTAACTTACAAAAAAAGGACAGAGATTTTTTTTAACAAATATTATTTCCAAAAGATATTAGTAAGCAGGTGGTTGGAGATTCCATTTCGAAGTTAGTTAAATCTGTCTTATTACAAAGAGCTAATATATTTAATTACAAACATGAAAGATGAGTATAAGTAATGCTGAGATCTTATTAATATTGGTTAAGGATCCCTTATTCTTCCTTAAAACTTACATTTTCGTTTAGGCAAAAGCTTAAGACTCTGCTAAATACCTTTCACATGCCTATTATGTAGTGTTCTCTCCCAATTTCTATGGGGATTCTCGGTCATCCAGGTCAAGATGGCAAAGACAAACAGCAAACCAGGGTACTGCAGTCTAGCACAAACCAGCCTACCCCAATCTCTTCAAAGGGCCTAAGGCATGCAAGAGGCAAGATTTGGTCTCTACCTTTGCCATTGTCTGAAGTGGCATCTTTTGCTTTTCTATTTTGACTTGGAGATTTTTCATTTTCCTAAAAATGCAGATAAAACAATTAGCATGCACCCATTTTGAGAACTTCCAACCCCCTTTTTTTTTTGGCTTTCAAATGGCAATATAATTGTTGTAAAGCTTTCTAAGCAGCCTCACTGCAGAAGATTCTGAGTCACATATCAGAGGTTCTACTTTGACCACTTGCCAAGATAAGTATACTCCCTTATTTCCCTAAATTTAAAAATGGTTCCAGAATCTATTTTCCCCTCTTCCGTGCTTAGACATTTTAGAGGAATATGTAGTTCAAAGAACGTTATCTATTACAGTTGATCTTTTCACCCAGAAATTATGGAATTTTTTAAAATGCCCAAAAGTTTTCAAACCATCTCTTCAATAAACATTGCTATCCATTCACTCAGCTTCATTTTATAATTTGCTTTGCAGCTTCACTCTCTGCTTTCAAAGGTTAAATAGGCTGCACCAGGGAGGAGTTTATTCAGTTATTCTAAAAGCTGTGTTCAACTGGCCCCCATCCCTTTTTCATTCAAATAAGCTTTTTTTAATTTACAGTCTTTCAATACCCATCAAACAATCCCTGCATGTATTGCTTTCCATTGATTTTAGAGTATGTCTTGCTGGTATGTATTTATAACCACTTACTAAGGAAAAAATCTTATTTGTGTAAACTGGATATTTTTAAGTAACTAAACCCATCTTCAAGCAGTCATCTGAAGTTCCTCAGCATTTTTAAGACCCAAAAGCCTTGCATCACAACACCTGACACTCTGAACATCTGGACAAACTCTTGCTTTTTCCCCAAATTTGACCATCATCTCCATATCCAGGTACCGTATATACTCGAGGATAAGCCGACCCGAATATAAGCCGGGGTACCTAATTTTACCTACAAAAACTGGAAAACTTATTGACTCGAGTATAAGCCGAGGGTGAGATTCCAGAACATTTCAAATCATCCTGTTTCACCT
>JANHGC010006278.1:8877-20257 GCA_027560395.1 Boaedon fuliginosus | reverse complement strand
CTTTTTCAGTCGGACAAAGAGGGAATGCGGAGAGCTCAGAGGTTTTCCCAGGGGAGGATCGCGACTCTTGATCTTCCCCGTGCTTGCCAGGGACGATGGGCATTGTCATCCAGAGCAGCTCAACTCAGGGTTAGAAGGCAGACGGGTGAAATCCATGCACCCCCCCCCTCCGCTCTACCTGTCCTCCTCTGCATGGCTAGCTCAGGTCCTTGGTGATGGTGTACATTATTGGATTCCCCCCCGCACACGTTTTCGGAAGATTCCAGTTTGTGCCTTTGCCTATGGGGTATGGGGAAGCAGCATCGCATTTTCGGGCGATCCCAACCCTGTTGGAATCGCTCAGCGTCAAAGCAGAAACGGGTCTGGAAAATGCGACGCTGCTCCCCGCTCTCCACTCCGGTCGGCAAAAGCACAAATGGGCCTGGAAACGCCTGGGTGGGGGGATCGCACACCGCAAGCCCCACGAGCCTGCTCTCTGAGGCAGACCATGATCCGGGTGCAGCGTATTTTCAGTTGGAAAACGTGTCACGCAAAGGGCAAAAATGGTGGGTAACCCGAGTATAAGCCGGGGGGTGGGTTTGAACCCTTTTTGAAAAACTCGGCTTATACTCGAGTATATACGGTAAGTAACTTAAATTATCAGATTTCCTTCTGAAAACCTGGAGAGGATTGCCAGCCTGATTAGACACAGTAGGCTGGATGACCTGATTCCTGACAATCTTGGTCATGATAGTCCTAAGACATACGGTACTCTCCATGTGGTTTAAGATCACAACTTCAATCACTGAACATGAAACGTTTAAGGAAAACCCTGGCTGTAAAATATATATTTAAAACAAAACAAAACACACAAATGGAATGACCAACAGGATGGAAGAAAACATCATATCGAGTATTTGGGAACATCTGATCACCCACAATCAGTCAACCAACTAAATGGCGAAGCTCACATTTATTCTATGGAAGCTGATGCTCCAATTTGCTCCAGCTCGGGAAGGAATGAATCTGTCACCATGTTTACTAGGGGAGGAGACGGGTGAATTAGAAGGGGTCAGGGTCCTCCTCATATCTGTAACCTAGAATTTTGAAAAGAGCAAGAATGGGAGGGAAGGAAAAATCAGGAAAGCCACAACATTGGAAATCCACAACAAAGACCAGTGACAAAACAGAATACAACTGCATTAAAAATGAAATCCATCAATTACAGAAAAACGAGATTCCAGAATCTTTATACAGGTTGTCCTCAACTTACAACAGTTCATTTAGTGAACGTTCAAAGTTAAGACACTAAAAAAGTGACTTATGACCATTTTTCACATGAATGCAAGCATCTTGCCACCTCGAGTTCTCCTTTTGGGTGAAGAGAGGCGGGATATAAATCAAATAAATAAATAATAAATAAATAAAATCTCCATGATCAGGTGATCAAAATTTGGATGTCTGACAGTTGACTGATATTTATGACCATTGCAGTATCCTGGGGTCATGTGATCACCTTTTGCTACCTTCTTACAAGCAAAGTCAATGGGAAAACCAGATTCATTTAACAATCATGTTAATAATTTAACAACTGCAGTGATTCACTAACATCTGTGGCAAGAAAAGTTGTAAAATGGGGCAAAATTCACCTAACACTTGTTTTATTTAATAGAAATGTTGGGCTCAATTGTGGTCATAAGTCAAGGACTACCTGTATATTATATGAGCTTGGCGACTTTGTATAGCTTACCTCATTTTGCACTGTTATGCTTATATTTTTTTAACATTTGACTCCACACTGAGTTAATTTAGGCCCACTAACAACACAAAGTCTTTCTGGGCAAAGAAGTAACCTTACATATACCTAATTAAAAAGGCCATCAATCAATAAACAAACAAACCCTAAAGGAAATTATATTTCAGCAAGTACAACTGACAAACATTTGAATAAAATAATCTTATTTTATTAATAAGATCATTAGAAGAAATAAAACAGTAAAACCTCCCCAATCATGTCACACCGAAAGTCCAAATACAGTTAATTTCTAGAAATACTGATTGTGTCCATTAATTAACCTGTGTTTATCAACATTCTTTACTGTATGAATATTGCTTATACACACACACACATACAGTATATATTAGTGTATATCAGTGCTATCGGTCACTTTTTAATACAATACTTTTTCCATCAGAAACCATTTAACATTCCTAGCATTCTAAAATTATAAGAGTGAAATAAGGGTATCTCATTTGTAGCATTTGCTAGGATAATGCAAGCCACCACAGAATTTCAGGAAAGGACAACAAAATCTTCATAATTAAAAGCTATTTCAATGGCACAAAAACCTTGTTATTTTATCATCTGCTTGGGCTGTTTTGCTTTTTTTTAAATTTAATATTCAGAGCCAAAATCTATTATTGAAAAAGTACAGTGCAGTAAGCAGGGGAGTACAGAATGTTCTGACTTTAAATAATCACACATTCCAGCTTAGGAAGGCCCATTCTGAATACTCCAGATAAGATTCAACCTGTCACTTTGAGAACTGTGATTCTGAGAGTTGTGTAAATCATGGGTTGAATCCTTCCTGGACATTTAGAACCACTTACAGAGTATTCTGAATGGAACAGCTTATTTGGGTCAGGGCATTCGATGCACAGTTTAATCAAGTTTACTTAGGACCACATTAACAATACATAATCTTGCAAAACTGTTTTTTTTATATTTAGTATATATTTATAATTGTATATTTTCATCACATTGCAGAAAGATACAAAATGAGCACTAAATTTCAATCACCTCTTATCTATTTTTTAAAACAAAAAAATACTGAATTACTAAAAAATCCCACTAAAATATATAAATTGGAATGCTTCCTCATTCATTTCATTTTCACTCTTCAGTTGTGAATGTCAATGGGAAATTGCTACTAGCATTCCATATAAATAAGTATTAAATTATTTTAATGAAACCTTTTATATTTCTCCAAAGTAACAGCAATTTTTCAAATTGAACATTTGAAAATATACAAGTTTCTTCCAAGATGAATTGAAATTGCTTCTGTTGCCTCTTTCATCACTTTCCTTAGGCACATACCCATAGTTGGTTTTACCAGGGCCTTATATAGCCTCTCAAAACAGGGATGCAACCATGAGAGATCCTGAAGTTTACTAACTCGTAAGAAGTTGCCACCAAATTATTACTTTACAGTTACGGTTAAATTAAAATTGAAAGGTAGTTTCAATTTTAATTAAGTTTAGATTAAAAGCATTTTTCTACCACTCCCTATTTTTGAAGTACACCCCTCTCTAAGATATACTTTATGACTGCAAATACAACAATGCAAAACCAGGTAATCATTTGTAACTTAATCATGTAAACAACCCAGCATATGTTTGCTCTTTAATATCTGTTGCACATGAATCTTTTTAGAGATGTATGCCACAATAGAAGGATTTTATTTCTTGTACTATATACAGGAAAATTTTAAATGCTTAATAATATTTACAGAAGGCATCATGTTTTCATTCTGGATGTTGATCTGACGGAGAAGGCGCCTTTCATAGTCTTGATCCATGATGGACAGGTGCAGGATGGGGGGGGAGAGGGAAGAGCCAAGGTGTCTCTTATAATAGTCTCACACAATTTTTTTGTGCATGGAGACCAGGGAGTGACCAATAGGCTGCAAAGAAAAAGGCAGAACCAGTACATCAAATTCCAAGCAGTTGAAATGTTAAAACCATCATATGTTATAATTCTGGGTTCTAATTCCTCTTTTAGTATTTGATACCTATTTTCACTCAGTTATAATGCATTTACGCACTGTGCAAATTGCTCATTTATAGACATGATCAAGCCCGGATCATCCTATGTAGAAATTAGAAATGTTTTCCCCAGGCTACAAGCTAAAAAGTTGTGTAGCCAAAGTCTACTCATGTGTTAAAATCAGGGTGTGATTGGCATCATTCTTTTACTAGCTAAGGGGATTGCTGGGACTAATTCTACGAATCCATTGTTCTCCACACAGTTAAACTTATCAACTTGTAAATTAAAAAAAATCACACATTTCTTCTGTGAGCTCTTCATTCTCATGATCTATTACAGGCAGTAAAATCCTCAATGCTCACCTGTTTATATGTGGTAAAGCATCATGGATACTACAAACAATTCAAAATATCCTTAAAGATATAAAGGTAAAGGCTACATGCTAGTCGGTTCTCGACTCTAGGGGGCGGTGCTCATCTCTGTTTCAAAGCCAAAGAGCTAGCACTGTCCAAAGACGTCCCTGTGGTCATGTGGCCGTCATGATTAAATGCCGAAGGCGCACGGAACGCTGTTATCTTCCCATCAAGGGAGGTCCCTATTTTTCTATTGCATTTTTACGTACTTTCGAACTGCTAAGTTGGCAGAAGCTGGGACAAGTACAGGAGCTCACTCCGTTACATGGCACTAGGGATTTGAACCGCCAAACTGCTGACCTTTCTGATCGACAAGCTCAGCATCTTACCCACTGAGCCATCACGTCCCAAAATCTCCTTACTGCTATTTAAATTGGAAAGCTGGGACTTTTCTCTGCAAAGCTATGGCCTATGCACTGAAACCTTACATTACCCGAAGTCAGTTTTGACTATGAGGAATGCATAACCAACATTTTGTTTGCAAAAACATTAATCCAATATTTATGGCATGAGAAAATACCATAAAAATAAATGAGAATTTATAATTCTCATTTATGTGTAGAAATGTGAAAAGCCATGTGTATCCTCCTCTTTCCTCACCTGAAATACTAGAAATTTCTGAAAGCCAAAAAAATTAATTATTTATTTTCCATATTCAAAATATGTGCCACTTAAAATGTGTTTTTGCACCTTAGAGAGCTACAACATAAAGTCTTCTTTGCCCCTCTGAATGAGCTATGGTCTTGTATTCAGATGAACTTTGATGAACTTTTCATTTCAATCTGTCTCTCCTGTCTGGTTTACCTGACACACAGCTTGAAGTTATCTTTAAGCTCCATCAACCAGCAAGTGGCATCTGAGTAAATTTATTTAAGACTTTCCCTAAGTTCTATAAATGTGCCAATTCTAGCCCTTCCTTAGGCATGAAAGACACCCGGGTGACTTTGGGCCACTGCCTCTCAGACCCACCCACCACACAGAATTGTTATGTGGGAAATAGAATGCAGGAGTATTAATTATATTCGTCATCCTGAACTGACCCAAATATATAAAAAGCAGCATATAATTATTATATACACAAGTGTGAAATCAGTTGCCAGTTCTTTAGCTGGTGTTGGCCTTCATACACAGTTCCTCCTGAAATAGAACTCAGGGTATAATGTATTATCAAAGTGTGATCGAAGCAATGATCATATGAAAAGCCAAAATAAATTATAGCTGCATATTTTACATTATCACCGTAGTGAAGTGACGAAAAATGCATACTGTGCATCCTCTCTACAATTTTTCATCATGCAAAAAAAAGAAAAGCAGAATGGCCATTTTCACCCTACGCTTCAAAATTCCCCAAAAAACAACAACCATCCCCAAATCACACACATATCTTCAATCCCAATCCTCCTCCATCAAGGGCACCCCTGTTTAAAGCCCTCCAGCTTCCTTTGCAGCACCCAATTCCCCACTTTGACACAATGCCTCCCCATCGGCCCCTAGCCAGCCAGCCAGCCAGCCAGCCGATCGGGTTCAAACTCAAACCCGATGAAATTAAGACATTGATTTCCACATCTTAACACAAAACGTGTTTTTTTTTAAAAAAAAAATGCAATGCACAAGTGGGCAGAGTTAAACAAAATGCAGGTAAATACAAAATGCAGGTAAATACAATCCCTTTCCCGGGTTTCCTTGACGTGGAGGAAAGCTGCGTTTAAAGCATCAATCCCTGGACTAAGGATGGAGATCACCGGCCTTTGGGAATTAACCTCCAGCCCCCCATAAGGAACCCTCCGCGCTGCAAGTGGCTTTTATTGCAAGGAACCAGGGATCCTCCCGAAGAGGCTTGTAGGGCAGGGTTCACCCATCGCCTGAAACGCCTGTCAGCCTGGACGCTCCCGTAACGAGACAGCCCGCCCACCGCATCCAAGCCCAGGCAGCCCCGTCGCCACATCACACGGGGGGCCCGGGGTGGTGGTGCTGCAACGGAGCCTTTCTCCAGAACCCCCCGCGCCCCCTTTCACCTGGGCGCAAAGGGGCAAAGAACGGACCCGCAGGTAAGGAAAACACAAACCCTCCTCCCTCTCACCTGCCCTCAGCGAGAGCCATCCAATATGGCGCCGATCCGACTCTCTTGCCCTCCCCTTTTCCCCGCCCACTCTTCCTTCTCCTCATCACCGGCGCGCGAGGCGCCACGGGAAGAGAAGACAAACCCCGCCCCCCGCCCCGCCACCCAATCCGCCGCCGTCTTCTCGGCCTCGCTCGCTGATTCGCCCCGTTCGAATCAATACAACTCGGGGACGGGGGGAGCGTAGCCCTAGCAACGGTCCCGAGGCCTAGCTGAGATGCGGGGAGCCTGCTTTGCGCGAGGTGCCGAAAGCGTCACGGCTTCAGTACGGGAGGAAAGGCGGGCTGGGGCGGTAGCAAACGGGGTTAAAGAACTGGCTTTTGCCCTTCTTCCTCCATATAGAAATCCGATGAAATAACAGCAACCCCCCCCCCCAATGGAGGTGAGAAAGGAGGGGAGTTCCTAACGGTGGAAAGGTTTTTTAAAATAAATGGGGGACGGGGACAAGCGGCTCTGAAAAGGTGCCTGATACAATGAAATTAGGAATATGGATGTTTGCCTGTTTCTCAGTCTGTTTTAACCGCAAAGACAGGAAGGAGAAAATTGAGAAGAGGAAATTGGAGGGGAAGGTTGACAGGGATTATAATAACAACTTTTGAGGTACAGGTGTGAAAAGATTAATGTTGGGTAGAGCAGCCATGAAGGTCTTGAAAAGGATAATCAGCCTAAAATTCCAGGTAACAAAGTGCCGGATGTGTCTATAACTACAAAAGATCAGAATTGTGCAAGCCATGATATTCCGTGATGCTTTATAGAAGAGAAAGTTGGATTTTAAAACGCAGGATAGAAAGAATATTGATGCTTTTGATCTTTAATGCTGCAGGAGACCATGAATTGTGTACAGCCAAGAAAACAAACTGATGGATCATTGAATAAATCTAGAGATCTCATTTGCCTGCTGAGCTTGGTGAGCTAAATGCACCACCATCACCCGGGAGGAGAAGAGAGAAAGGAATGAGCTATCTCACAGCAAATTTTCTCCCTCTTTTTCTCCGGAGCAGCAGGAGTAAATGCACCACCATCACCCGGGAGGAGAAGAGAGAAAGGAATGGGCTATCTCACAGCAAATTTTCTCCCTCTTTTTCTCCGGAGCAGCAGGAGTGCATTTGGAACACCAATCCGGCAGTGGCAGCTGCCATCCATGTGGAATTGGCTCAGAGGCAACTCTCAGAAAGCCATACCGGTATGGTAGCTAGAGAGAGAAGAAAGAGCGTTTTGTAGAAAGAGCACAGAGGGAGGGGGTAGATAGCCTCCTCTCTCAGCAGTGCGGGACTGGCTTCTTTGTCCAAGCTGTCCCAAAAGAGCACATCCCCTTCAGGGATGGGAGACTGGCTTCTTTGCCAAAGCTATCCCAAAAGAGCACAGAGAGAGGGGCTAGATTGCCTCCTCTTCAGTGACAGGGGTGGGGGGGACTGGGAGCTTGCTTGGCCAAGCTGCCAGAAAGGGCGTAGACACCTGCCATCCAAATGAGGGAATGATTGGGGGAGAGGAAGGATGAGAGTGGAAAAAGAGACAAATGACAGAGAGAATGGGGAGAGAGAAAGAAAAGAGAAGAAGAGGAAGAAAATAGAGGGAAAAGAAAAACAGCTTAACCAGGAGTCTCCAAACTTGGCAACCTTTAGATTTGTGGATTTCAGCTCCAAGAATTCCTTAGCTACCAGTAGTCATGCTGGCTGTGTAATTCTTGGAGTCCACAAGTCTTAAGTTGACAAGGAAGCTCCCAGCACCCCTTCACTGAAGAGGAGGCGATCTAGCCCCTCCCTCTGTGCTCTTTTGGGACAGCTTGGGCAAAGAAGCCAGGCCCACGCTGCTGAAAGAGGACGCAATCTAGCCCCTCTCTCTGTGATCTTTTGCGACAGCTTGGGCAAAGAAGTCAGTCTCCCGTCCCTGAAGAGGAGACGATCTAGCCCCTCCCTCTGTGCTCTTTTGGGACAGCTTGGGCAAAGAAGCCAGTCCCACACTGCTGAGAGAGGAGGTGAGCTAGCCCCTCCCGCTGTGCTCTTTTGGGACAGCTTGGACAAAGAAGCCAGTCCTGCACTGCTGAGAGAGGAGGCAATCTAGCCCCTCCCTCTGTGCTCTTTCTACCAAACGCTCTTTCATCTCTCTCTAGCTACCATACTGGTATGGCTTTTTGAGAGTTGCATCTTAGGCAATTCCATATGGATGGCAGCTGCCACTGCCAGATTGGTGTTCCAAATGCACTCCCGCCACTCGGAAGAAAAAGAGGGAGACGAGCTGCTGTGAAAGAGCCTATTCCCCTCTCTCTTCTCCTCCCGGGTGCCGGTGACCACGTTTAGCTCACTGAGCTCAGCCGGCGATAGGGAGTGGCAGGTGGGGCAGTGCGGTAGCTATGTTTTATCGGGTGGATAAAATAAGATCTCCCTTAAAATAAGCCCAAGGCCAATTTTGGAGGTTCAAAAGAAAATAAGACCCTGTCTTATTTTTGGGAAAACAAAGTAAGAGTCTGAGTGACTTATTTTTTTTAATCTGGTTTTTTTATTATTTAAAATAAATTTTATTGATTTTTTTTTAAGATAAATGAAAAAAGAAAAAAGACGTAAAGAAAACATTAAAATACAATAACAAACACATAGTCAAAAAAAAGAAAACAATTACAAATTGCATGTTCCTTTTCGGAGATACAAGTCTTGAAGTAATATCAATTATACTATGCTCATTCCCTTTTATTTACACTATTTCATAATTAATTAATATTCCAATATAAATATATATAAATCTATAGTTCCTCTATCTTTTAGTTAACCAGTTATAGAATACATCCCATATTTTAAAGTATTCAGAATTTTCTTTTCCCATAATTTTCATTGAGAATCCACTCATTTCGGCACATTCTAAAAGCTTGGCAATTCTATGTGAATCATTAGATAGTTCTTTTAGTTTCCAATATTGGGCATAAATAATTCTGGGTGCTGTAAGGACATGGAGTACTAAGTATGTTATTTCTTTGGTTAAAGATTGTGTATTTAATGTTTTTAATATTTTAATATTTATGATTTTAATTAATTGTAAGCCATCCGGAGTTCCTTTCCAGAGTAAGTTGGATGATATATAAATTTTATAAATAAATACACAAATACAATTAAAATCTAGTCTTCCTTGAAGATTTAATTTAATGACTGCGCTCATTTGCAATGCAATAAAATGACTCATTTTACTTTTACTTTACTTTTACTCATTGTTGCATCTTTCCAAGCTATGATATAGTTTGTAGATTTATTGTTCAGCTTCATTTTTAGTCCTTTAGAATGCTTCAAGCATTAAAAATTAATGTACCAGTTTTTAATGTTTAGTTCACTTCAGATCAAAGGAAAAGGATCCAGAAATGGCTCTCAGCATCCTTTACCATTGCCCATCCTGATTGTTTCTGTACCAACATCTGGAGGGCCATCGGGTACCTGGAACTGCTCTAAATACAGCAATAAATTATTTGAAAGTGGCATTTACTATCCTATGCTAAGGTCTTACTTCTGATTAATCCACGGAATAAAGATATTATTTAAAAATAATTGGCCTTCATTTCTTTATGCCTGGGAATATAAATTTGAAAAATTTTGGTTTATATGCCATGCCATGTAATTCCTATTGTTTATGTAACATTATGTTAACCAGGTTCTTGAAAGGCAATTATGGGTTGAAATCAGTGGTGGGTTTCAACCAGTTCGGACTGGTTCAACTGACCCAGTTGTTAAAATAATTACCAGTTCAACTGAACTGGTCGCTAAATAAGCTGTTTTTGGGGCCCAAATTGATGCAGGTGAGGCATCACCTCAAGCCCCAAAAACAGCTGATTTAGCTACCAGTTCACCTGAACCAGTAGGTAAATTTTCGCCCGGAAGGTGATGCGCACGCATCATGTATTTGGCATGTGCGCGCATGCATCAAAAATTCCTGCAGCAAGCAAACTGATTGTTAGACCGGTAGGAACCCACCCCTGGTTGAAATGGTCTGTTAAAACTCCAAAAGCTGGTATATTTCCATCTATGAAGAAATTTGGATATATTGAATTGGAACTGTTGTAAAACAATTGGAAGTATGCTTGCTCCCAGGCTCCAAATGCTGACTTAACAAAATTTGTTTTAATGCATTTGCATTCAAATTTATGCAATTCCAAAAGAGAAATGAAAGAGAAAATGATGCTTCAATATCATGTTTAACCTGAAATATATGTTTGTGTGCCTATATTTTAAGATAAATATTTAGAATTAGATAGAAGTATTACTTAAACTTTTAAGTTTTTAATTTGGTTTAATTCTTTAATTGTCTAGGTTTTTAAGTTATCTGGCTATTTTTTTTAATTTTCTTTTTTTATCATTTAGATTCTTCTTCTCCTTAAAAGTTTAAGTATTCAGTATTTTCTTTTTCTTCTCCTTACATATTTTTTTATATAACAGATAAGGTTACTTTTTTGAAGTCTTTCATAGAACAGTAGTATAGTTATATAATTATACTAATATTTAGTTTAATTGTAAGGTTATAAACTAATAATGAAGGTTTTTCAATAAACAACTTTAACATGTATTAAAATTGTATTTAAAAATACTGAGCGCAATTCCAGATACTACAAAGAGAAAGCAAAATGGAGAACGTTCCACTGGAAGAAGAAACTGATCCCTGCACAAGCATTGTGATTATATGAATATTTTCCTTCTGCAATTTTGCCATTGTTTTCCCTTTCTTTATTTTTTCTTTTTTCTAACTTGCATATTAGGGTTTTTAGCACTATTAATAGTACTAAAAATAGCAATTAATAATAAACGTTGCATCTCAATCAGCAACAACTTTTGGAGTCAGAACTGGCATGATATTGAAAAACCATGAAGCAGGTTCCAACTTGGAAATATATCTTGACAAGGTGCTATCTTTAAACAAACCTGAAATGACTTCCAAGAGTAGCATCAGTTTCAGTCCATTTCTGAAATCGTCTTCAATGTTCTCAATCTGGGTTCCAGCTTTCCTTAGATGGGAATTGCACCAAGCTGTAAATGTCTGCCAATGCAATGAAAGACCTGGTTTAAAAAAGCTATTCATTTTTTTTTTTTATTGAAAAGTTTTACAACAAAATATTTTACCCCTTATTCCCCC
>JANHGC010006271.1:341855-356580 GCA_027560395.1 Boaedon fuliginosus | reverse complement strand
TGCTGGTAACAACTTATAAAGCCCTTCATGGCTTAGGGGTGGGGTACCTTCGAGACCGCCTTCTGCTACCATATGCCCTCCCATCGCTCGGTGAGATCCCACAGGGAGGCCCTGCTCCGGATACCGTCAGCAAAACAATGTCAGCTGGTGGGGCCGCGGGCATGGGCCTTCTCGGTGGGAGCTCCGTCCCTCTGGAATTCTCTCCCCACTGAAATTAGGACCATTTCTAGTCTGCCTGTTTTCCGCAAGGCCGTGGAGACCTGGCTTTGCCATCAAGCTTGGACCTGAACCCCTGTTACCCACCTCTTTAATGGTATGATTGGTTGAGTGATTGAGTTTGGAAATTTTATTGTATAGGATTGTTTTTAAATTGTATTATTTTTAGCCGCCTCGAGTTCCCCTTTGGGTGAAGAGAGGCGGGGTATAAATTTAATAAATAAATAAATAAATAGTTTAGTGTGATAGGTGAAACTACTCTGAAAGAGAAAGATATTTTCATCTGTGCAAAGGTGTTTGCTGACATACAAAGAAGGATTTTTTAGTCCACGTGTATGGACGAACAGTAGCAATAGCACTTATATACTGCTTCACACTGCTTTACAGCCCTCTCTAAGCAGTTTACAGAGTCAGGATATTGTCCCAAGCAATCTGGATCCTCATTTTACTGACTTCAGAAGGATGATAGGTTGAGTCAACCTTGAGCCGGTGAGAATCGAACTGTCGAACTACTGGCAGTCGGCAGTCAGCAGAAGTAGCCTTGCAGTACTGCATTCTAACCACTGTGCCACTACAGCTCTTTTAATCATGCATTTTGGCCAGCAGCCATCTGGAAATATACTTCCTGAGGACAGTAAGAATTCAGTCAGAGTAAATAACAGTGTGCATTTGAGGGATTATCTGAATGGAAGACAAGCCTCTCTAACAATTCTTGGAAGTTAATTAATAATAATAATAATTTATTAAATTTATACCCCACCTTTCTTCACCTGAAAGGGGAACTCGAGGCTCAGTTGAACCTGAACAATGATTACTAAAAACTCAATTTATACCTGAAGGAGGGCTTATTTACAGGAAATACCTTAGTAGAAATGGGCAAAGTCAAGCATCTACCTAACAGGCAGAAAATCATAAAGAGCTGTATTCATATCTAGGAAGAAAGGGACCTCATATTAGAAATCTCCTGGAGATAAAGACCAAAGATAGACAAAGTGTGTCAGGACCAGAAGCCATGTTTTGAGGTTTCAATAGCTTCTAAGCTGCCACATAGAGTCTGGGAAAATGGGTGTGTGTGTGAATTGTTAGTGAATAGAGTAATAGACATAACAACATTCTTGGAAATGTCAAGGTCATCTTTAGCTTGCACCTGTGAGGAGGGAGAAGGAGAAATGGGGCCAAGGAATGAAAGTGGATTGGACCATATGATGGACTTGTGAGTGAAGAAGGAGAGATCTTGAGTTTGATTGTGGGAAAGTGAAACCCGGAATTTTAGATTTGGGTTTCTCCAGTTTGTACCAACATGACTTTTCAATAAACCTTTGCTTGGGTGGACTTTGCTTCTGATTGCTGATTGAAAATGATAGGTTTCATTGGAATGCTGACAAACTGAAGAGAAAAACACCCTTAACCCTCCATCTACATTCTACTGCCTCCTTTCATCAGTAGCTTATGAGGTACCATTGGAGTAGAGCCAGCAATGAATTATCTCCTTTCCTTTATATTTCAGTTTAATTAAGAGAAACACCTAAAAAGAAGCTCTCTCAGAGTAAGTCATCCACATCATTGACTTTCTTTAAAATTGAAACTATTTCAACTTGATGAAAAGGATAAATCACTGGCATTTCTATATAATTTCCAAGAGAATGATATCTTTTTTAAACCGACCTCAGATGACCACATATGCACCCTAGAAGTGTACATAAAAAGTAGACGAGAATAATACATGAGTCAAATGTTACTCTGATATGAGTGTTAAGAAAAATTAAAGTTGCATCAAGTTTGGTGCAAGTGATTTCTTCCAAAAAAGATTGTCACTGCAAGGAAAAAGAAAAAATTCCAAATACAATACAGGTAGTTCTTGATTTGCAACAGTTTGTTTAGTGACCGTTCAAAGTTACAATGGTAGTGAAAATGTGACTTATGACCTACATGTAATTACTATTGGTAATTACCTGTAATTTAACCTAGCATATCCCCCTTTATAAAGGGATGCAGTGGCTCACTAGGTAAGATGCTGAGCTTGTCAATCAGAAAGGTCGGCAGTTCAGCAGTTCGAATACCTAGTGCTGCCTAATGGAGTGAACTCCCGTTACTTGTCCCAGCTTCTGCCAACTTAGCAGTTGAAAGCCTGTAAAAATGCAAGTAGAAAAATAGGGACCACCTTTGGTGGGAAGATAACAGCGTTCCGTACGCCTTCAGCATTTATGCATGCCAGCCATGTGACCACAGAGACGTCTTCAGACAGCACTGGCTATTTGGCTTTGAAACGGAGATGAGCACTATCCCCTAGAGATGGGAACAACTAGCACAAATGTGTGAGGGGAACTTTTACCTTTACCTTTATACCGCTTTATAGAAATTTTCTGTTTCTGCAATTTCTCTCTATATCTATCTCTCTATCTATCTCACATATGTCCAGGGTTGCACTCAGGGCCTATTACATAATATTTGTGGAACTGGGCATGCCAGGCATGCTTGGCCTGGATGGGTGCTGCTTGGAACACTATAAAAGCAACTCACATGCATAGATGCTACTCATTTCATAGATACCAATTTCATGTATTTTGATGTGAATGTTTCAAGGCATAACATTGTCTATTTACTTAACATGTAAGCTAAACTTGCAATAGGGTGATTGATGAGAGCAGAAGTGTCTCTCCAATGGTGGAATAGCCATGATACATTCTGCTACATTTATAGTGAGTACATTATTAAGCTTCCAAGATAGAACATAACTGAACTTATTAAGAAGGAATATGAACTATACTTTAGTTGTGAGTATGGTGATCTAGACAAGGCCTGGGCTCCTCATATTTGTTGTAGAAGATGTACTTGGTCTTAAAGTTTAGTTCAGAGGAACTTGGAGGTCAATGCCATTTGCTGTCCCAGTGATATGGTTAGAACAGAATGATTATGTGACAGACTGTTACTTCTGATTAATGCCACTGGTTTCTCTGCTAAAAATAAGAAATCAATGAAATACCTTCAGCCATGAGACCAGTGTGACATGATGACAACCTGCCAGTACCAAAGCCATCAGAGAAATGTAGCTTAGACAAAAGAGATGAAGATGCTGCAATGCACCAGCCAGGCACGGATAGTAACAATGATCTGAATTTTGAACTGTGTATGTCTGTTGAGCCTAATAACACAGTCAGAATCAAACAACCTGGTCAAGGCCTTACATTTGTCAAAATCAAAAACAGAACTACTAGATTCAACATTGTAAGGTTGGTGTTTGCTACCCCCAGCATTCTATCTTTCAAAGCTGCCAAGATGCAAATTTCTTTGCACAGGTTGACCACCTTGTTTTCTGTACTGACATTGATGGTTTGTTAATAGCTTTGGGTTGTGAGCATGACCCAGTAGATTAGCATCTCTTTAGTGATTCACCAGTGTAAGCCTCAAGGCTGTTTTGTTACACAATGGCAATGAACACCCTTCAGTACCTGTTGTTTACTCTATGCTGCACAAAGACTAGATACATAGAAAAACATGGAACTGTTGTTGAAGTTCATTCAGTACACCGAGTAGAACTGGAATACCTGTGATACCACTCCAAAAGAATTTTTCTAGAACAGAAAAACATGGTATATGAACCACTTGTTTACCCAACGGAGATATTTTTTGCCACTGCTTCACATAAAACTCAGACTGTTGAAAATTTTTGTGAATGTAATGAACAAGGGAAGGGAAGTGTTCATTATTTGAGACAGACATTTCCAAGAATAATTGATGGCAACATTAAGGAAGGCATTTTTGTTGGCCCACGGATCAGATATATCATCAATGACAAGCAATTCAAAGATCTGTTAGTGGGAGCAGAGAAAATTGCCTGGAAAAGTATGAGAATTTTCTTGGTAATTAGAGCACCAACTATACTCAGCCAGTTAAGAAATTTCTTATAGCATACAGGACCATGTCACTGAAGATTTATTTTATGCATTCACACTTGGACTTCTTTCCCAAAAATTTAAGTGCAATCAGTCATAAACATGGTGAAAGATTTCACCAGCACATTCCCACAATAGAAACATGATATATCAGGGCAACTGATTCTTATTCTTATATAAAACACAGTAGATCCACAAATACACTACAGGTATTTTTGCTCTTCTACTTAATAATCAAGAAATATGTACTTTTTGAGGGTTCTGGGTGATGTTTAATGATGTTCAATGATCAGCCTGCTATGGCCTGCTGGCTGGCGGGTCCCCATCAAAGGCTTTCTCTTTCTCCCTCTAGAACCAGCTACCCATGGAGATTTGAACTGTCCCTAGTCTATTGGCCTTCCGCAGAAGATTTGGCTCTGTCAGCAGGTCTGGAATTGCTGACCCCTGGAAGAATGATGGTCTGGATGATGTGTGATTGGTAACTGTTGATTTAACTGTTTATTGTTTTATTGTCATCTTAATTATTTTTAAATATATTGTATTGTATTGTTGTAAGCCACCTCGAGTTCCCCTTGACTGGGGAAAAGAGGCAGGGTATAAATCAAATAAATCAACTAAATAAATAAATGTATCAGACATCTCCGAAATAGGAGTGAAATCAAAGCAAAGTGAACACCAGGCAGTAGTGATTTTTGGCTGATGATGCAATCTCCTCCAAAGCAATACTCGCCTGGGGTGAAGGTTGGCAACCTCTTGTTCCTTTGTTTACCGAGAAATAATTTTATTAGCCAAAAACCACTGGCTTGTAATAAGACTATTACTATTAGTCTCACAGCAGTAAATGGAAAGACTCTGAAATATTTGCATGGGAGGATTGGATTGTTGAAGATGACAGAACTAGCACCAATACACCACAAATGACTGGACTGATTAGGAAAAGATCAATAATTAAATTTATTAATGAATGAAAAACCCTTATAGACTTTTTGCTGAAAAAAGAAAAGACAGCTTGTGGTTTATGGTTTTGAAGATTCGAAAGGATAGCTTATGAAAAGAAGAAAATTATTATGTAATGTTAGCAAAAGGGTATGAAATATAAAGGTATCTATATTTACTTATCAGGAAAATTGGAAGGTGCTCTTTATAATCTTTCCTTTTCTTTCTATTTCCTTTTCTATATTTCTTTTTCACTTTCTTATTACTTTTCTTTATTCTTCCTTAATGCAAAATTGGTACACAAAGGGATGGTTTTTAAACAAAATACATTTATTGCACCTATGTTTCTCAGCTAAAACATTTAAATTGGAAAATACAAGCAAAGTTACCTGGAAAAAAAAGAACTGTTATTTCATGTTCTAGTAACAGTAAACATTTTTAATCTGTAAAAGGTTGCTGTTTTCTTAAAGTTGATGGATGGATGGATGGATGGATGGATGGATGGATGGATGGATGGATGGATAGATGGATGGATGGATAGAAGGATAGATATTTGGGGGGAATCCTACTATTTGATATGGTGCAAGCATAATCTTTTTTATTTTTTACTGCTGAGCAAATGATCAGCTAAATTAATTACCTAGTTAAAAGTAGTGTTATTGGCTTGTAATTGGTTATTAGCTCAGTCAGTCAGTCTCAGTCTATTGGTTACTGGCTCAGTCTGTCCCATTTGTGTCCAAGTATCCTACAGTAAAGGAGAGATGGAAAAAGCAAGCATATAGGATGCTAGAAATCTCTGCAATTTAGCACTGCAGCCTTAAGCTGCTAGCCCCATAAGAAAAAAAACTGGTTGAAGCTGGTTTAAATAAATCCTTTTCTTGATTTTAATTCCCTCATTTATTTTGGCTACAGTCATGCCATGATGTTCTGTCTAGACTACATTTATATGGTTGGTGATATCCCTTCCTTATTTACCCCATGCACCCTTATGGGAAAGTAAATACAAATTAGCCTCTAAAAATCATATGGTTTCTATTGAGAGAACTTTTCTATCAGCTTTCCTCTATTGACCCCTCATCATACTTAACACCTTAGCATGGTGTATCCATTAATGTGCCTAAGCACAAAAGGGAAACATTATAATTTTACCATTTTCCTATCACTTCGACTAGAAGAAGAAAATGGCAAAACTCTTGTGATTTTCACCTGTTTTGTCTTGCTTTTAACTTATCCTTTCACTATTCCAACACTAAACTTGTAAAAAACAATGTATACAAAATAAATTTTTCCACTGTTTTATACAAAAGTTAGGATTCAGTATAAATACTTGTTCTGGTTAGAAACTAGTTAGCTATCATCTGGATGACTTATCTATTAAGAGGATTACCTTGCTTGAAAGTTAAATTCAAAGATTTTATTTATTTATTTATTTATTAGATTTATATCCCGCCTCTCTTCCCCATCAGGGGATGTGCTCATTTAGCTATATTAACATATCCAGTATGATGCTGTGATATTTAGTTCTTGGCCAACTAATCTCCAACATTTTCTTAAATAAATTGGATGGATATATGGAAGAAATGTTTATCTATTCTGCAGATGACACTGACTTGGATGTGATAGTCAATGCTAAGGATATGCAAACCTCCATATGCCAATCCAGAGATGATTTTATTGCATTCTATAAATTTACTTTAGAAGAAAACCTTCAGAGCACTCCAAGATTGGCAGATCAGAATACTACTTAAGAGATCCTAGTTGTTCTTGGTAACCATCACTCTGCTTTTAACCTGTGTGCTTTTAAGACTTTGAAGTTTATATGAATAGTGTTTATTTCACTACTCCACTTTCCTCAAATAAATTCCACTAAAAAGGTCCCTATGTGGTAGGCTGTCTCTTAATATCTTCTCGAGCCTGTATCAGTGCTTTTTTCATATTGGCACAGTGGCGGGGGGGAGTTTAAAAGTGGGTATCTGCAAGGGAAGGAAAAGATGTGGAGCAGAACAAACCTCTTGAAAATGCCCTGAAGGGCTGCACAAAAAAGGTGTCCTCGTAGTTTAATCTGGTAGCATAATAATCAGTAGAAAGAAAAGAAATACCAGGGATACAACAGGATAGAACAATTAAAGAAGTGCCAACTGAAAAGAAAAACAAACATGATTTTTTTAAAAAAAAAAGGGAAGAAGAAAGAAGGCAAAGAAAAGCCATCTTCTGAAGACAAAAACGTCAATTAAATTGAATTTCATGGCAGTTAGTTATGCTTTGATTACTTTAAACATGGGCTACTCTACGCGAAACTGTCCTTGAAACCACTTGCAAGCTGCAGCTGGTCTGGAATGTAGCAATATATAAATGTTTGGCCATATTTCATCATGGAACACCTTTGCTCTATGACAGGGTGTCAAACTCAAGGCCTGCAGGCTGGATCCAGCCCACAGGGTACTTAGATCTGGTCTGTGGGGCCACCCTGGAAACAGCGAAGGGCCATCCCATGGTGCCTCTGCCAGTGAAAACAGCTCAGGAGGGCCATGTGCGACCATCTCAAGCTCCATTTTTTCTGGCAGAGGCTTTCAGGAGGCCATGGCAGCTGAAAACAGAAACCTGGAGCCCATTTTCACTGGCAGAGCACTTGGGTCTCCATAGGCGCCCCCGACAAGGGTGATATCAAGCTGGTCACACCCATCCTGGCCACACTCTGGCCCCCTGAAGTCAAACACAACCCTGATGTGGCCCTCATTGAAATGGAGTCTGACATCCTTGATCTATGAGATATGACTGTTAGTAAACAGCAGAAAATACATTATTTCCCCGTATCTTATGTTAGCAGATCCTGCACATTTGTCTTTTAATGGTTCCTTTTTTTATGTCATTTGCATGTTGTTGTTTTTTCTCTTAATTGTGTTGTATTGTTGTTTTTGTGGATCCTGGCCAGAGTTACTGTAGAGTTGGAGAGCTTTTTTTAATTTCTAAAGTAGATAAATAAGAACAGACATTCATTTAATCCTATAATCTGTCCATTGGGAGTGTGACAGCCTAGAAATGCCAGAAAATAAAAAATTATAATAATAAATAGATAAGCAATTTCATAAACTGCTAATATACCCTGGAGACCCAAGTAGATCCTTTCTTTGTTAAGTGTTTTAAAAACTAGGCTAAAGGAATGCTAGAGGGGGGGAATGTAGAGAAGCTCATTCTCAACTTTACTCTGCCTGTTTTTCTGCCATTAGAGAAAAAAATGGATGCAACAGTGAGAAAACATGGGCAAGTTACAAATGCTGTGTGAATGTTTCATTAAGGAAATAAACAAAGGAAGGGAATGATTTTAAACATGAGCCTTTTAAGAGCTAGAATAATGTACTGCATATTTGCCTCCACCAGATGGCAATGCCAGTAATTGTAATGTCATTAATAATGCCAGTAACAGATACAGTACTGTAGATTATTTTTATGTCTGGGCATGTCATACAAGTTTGCCTGTCTTTGTGTGTCTGGGTAGTAGCAATCTAAGGCTCATCCTTTGGGGAGCTCAAATTTATAGTGGTCCCAAAAGTGGCTTAAGCTGCTTATTTTATCTTTGAAACAAATGTAGAGATCAAGTGAAAAAAATAGAAAAAGAAGCAAGTAACACTTACTTAAGGATAAACAATAAAAAACAATTTCTTCTGAAGTCCACTTAAGATTCATAAGAGTGTGCAATTAAAAATTCTTCCTGCTTATATCACTGGGGAAAAAACTGATGTGAGTAGAATCCTGGTAGTCAATAAAAGGTCACTCTAGACCAGCATCTTAGGGACCAATCTCACACTTTGCAGAAGTCAGGGACAGCATGAGATGATGCCATTTCTTGCTGTACATTTTTGTTCTCCCATCAATTTGTATTCAAAATGCTGCTGCTGCTTTGACCCATTCAAATTCACATGGACTAAGATTTATCCTCGATCTAGCCAGGTATTGTCAATTACTGGTTTTTTTCCTCTTTCTGGAATAGTAGGGCAGTACTATTTTTCTATTTAAAAAAAAAAGAATCCAATGCATGATTTTTAAAATGCATGAATAACTATGGGCCATGCATTAATAAGCAAATTAAAAGCAGGAATAACTAGATAAGGGACATTTAGGAAAAGACTGCCCAAGTGAAACTGTTTTTTCCTTGAAGAAAAAACAGTCCAGTTGCCTTTTGAAAAGCACCTTTGAGACACCTATGACCTGGATGACTTAGACTCCATTTAGCCCAAGTGGGAAAAAAGACTATCAAGACCCAAAGACCAGCATTCACCTCCCTCTATTATGTCACAGATACAGAAATATTATGAAAGCCTAAACCATGATGTGGTTTAGTTGGCATCTTTTTCTAACTTGTTCCTTGCTAGATACCATTGACATTGGAAAACAACACCAAGATCTTCCTTGCAAAAACAAAGCAATGTATTCATATAGCCAGGAAGAAGCATGTCTTGATTTGTGTCATCTATTTTTTCTATGTGCTACTAGAATAAATTATGGCTATCGGTCAAACAATACATGAATTGCATCCTAAGATACAAAAGCAAACTGGAGAAATCTGGGAGAACCAGTGAAATGGCAGGACACAGGAAAAGGGCAAATGTCTATATATTAAAATGGGGAAAAAGAAGTATCCACAGGATCATGGAAAATCACATTCATCTCACCATGGCCAACTTGCCATGGGACAATTCCACGTGGAATTTGCTTGTCAGAAGATTGCCAAAGGGGATTACATGATCCTGGGAAACTGCAACCATCATAAATGTGAATCAATTGTCAAGCTCCCAAATGTAAATCACATAACCATGGGGATGCTGCAATGGTCATAAGTGTGAAAAATGGCCATGTCACTTTTCAGTGCACTTGTAATTTTGAATTGTCACTAAATTAGGTATTGTAAGTCAAGGACTACCTGTATTATCCATCACTGTGTCCTTGACATTATTTCCATTTGACAAAAATGGAAATAATGTAAAGGAGACCATGGTGGATAACATTCATTGCTTTGAATTATCCCACATGGGCTGTCCCACGGCAAGATGGCCATGCCAGGTTGGCCACAGTGAGATGGGTATGGTGAGATGGTGGTAGTGAGTTGGCCACGGTGAGTTGTCCTAAACCCTGCTGCACATATAACCTATCTTGATTCTGGCAGATGGAATCAAAATGCTGAAAAGTATGTTGCCTCAAAATTCATTCTGTGCCCCTGTAGTCTGCAACATTTTATTATATATTATACATATTATTTAGAGACGGAGAAGTGGAAAGAATGCAGTTGTCAAAATAGCCCTTCCCAACTACATGATGTAATGCTAACTTACAGATTGTTATTTTGGACTATTTTCCCCTTCAGTCCCCTAAAAATATTTTTTGAAAGGAAAGGAGGAACTTTCAAAAAAAGAATAGATATTGATATGAGTCAAACTGCAAGGGAAGAAAAAATAAATACAAATTGTCACCCTCTTCCATTAATCAAGGCATCTGCTCAGTCAAGTCTACATCCCAGGTAAAAAAAAAGGCACATTAGCTTTTGACCTGGTTTTGACATTTCTTTTACCTGATAGCTAGGGCAAAAGCCACACAGCAAATCTAAACAATTATTCTTCCCAATTAGGGTCAAATAACCAGAATACAAAGGTGCTATAGAAGACAATCCATGAAATATATGCTACATTATTTATTTTCTAGGGGAGAAAACATAATTTTCAATTCAACCCAAGTGTATTGTGTATATGTATAAGCAGAGGAGCATGTGTAAGAGAGAAATATTTTAATGATGTGTGGTTTTTCATTGATAGTTGAAATTCAACGAATATGAGAGTTTATTTTAATACATTAAATTTAAAGCGATGTTTCAATGTTGCATTATTTTTCACATGTAAAAAATACAAAATTCCACATCACTGTAACATATACAGGTAATAGACAAAGTGACTAAATGCTACTGATCCTTAGAAACAAATATATAAGGGACAAAAACTGTCCTATAAACAAAAATCTAGTGAATCAGAGCATATAGAAAAACATATAGAGGAAGTAGTCCTTCCCCTACAGAACAGCTTAGGAAATGAAAGGAAATGGGATAAAAGCTTTCACAAGCACCCTGTAAGTGCAGTAATCACCAGCATTATAGGCAATTATGGTCTTCCTGAGATGGCCAGAAACCTGATGGGCATTTTAAACCTTAGGGCACTTTAAACCAGTCATGCAATTAACTATTGCTAGGAAACACCTGTCCCCATGCTGATTATTTTTTTACCAATTAATCCCCCAAGCTTTCAGGGAAGAAGCCACTATCATCATCATCACCATCACCAGCACCATCATCATCATCATCATCATCATCACCATCATTATTATTATTAGTAGTAGTAGTATTATTTTGCACTGAAAGCTGTGCGCAGAATGTATCCCTGTGAAGATGGTTCAATAGATGTTGATATACCCAGATACAACACTTTACATTATTATTTTCCCCTCTCTCAATTTTATAAATTGTTACAATAATCCTCAAACTTCCGAAAGAAGGCTTTTGTACACAATGCACATTTTGTTGAACATAACAACAATTATGTTATTAAAGAGAATGGCCATTATTTGTAAAGCTAAACTGCAATTTCTTCCCCAGCAGTGCAACTTCAGGGGGGGGGGACTTACAGATACATATGCACTATTCCCTTGTACTTTCATTTTTACATCCGTGTTTCCCATCATTTCTCCCGTTCAGCTTAGATTCCATGAATATTTCTTTCATTCATTTCATGAAACGAAACTTCTGTTGTTTAGAAGCTGCAGCAAATGTGAAATGACACAGCAAAGGCAATGACTAAATATCATGAGGGTTCATTACATTTGATTAAAAGTGTTGGAAGGAAAATCCTTGTGGTTCAGTTCCAATCCGGGTGAAAGCACTGGAGATAAAGTGGTGGCTGGAGGCTGATGGGAAAGAAAGGTTCTCTTTATTGATAAAGCAGAACCACCAACCACATGTGATTCAGGAGCAGCTGACAAAATTGAGTTTAGAGTGAGTGGGTTTTTATACCTTCTGGATTCCCGTGGGAGTCATATGGGGTCATGTAGGGGTCATAGCTGGCTCTATAGGCAAAAGAGGAAATGCAAATCCTAGATGTTTGTCTGAGCTAATTTTGTCAAACTTTTGTTTGTTCCTTAGAGTTTCTGTCTTGACTCAGTCTTTCTGAATGGATTACCAAATCTGCATTTCTAAAAGCTGGCCTCCTCAGTTTCTGCTTGGGCAGGAGAACTGGGGCTGGTTTCTGCCACCCTTAAGATTTTTTCAATTCTCTTTAGGGGAAATATTTTATCCTGCCTTTTTTTTTTTAATATTTCCCAAAATATTTCATTCTTCCCACAAAACTTAGGTCTTGTGGCTGAGCAGAATGATTTGACTTATTTCTCCCCGGGGCAAAAGGAACCTGCTTAAATCTGCTGTATTCTAATGCATGGTTTCCTATTCCATTTTTGAGTTGTGACTGGCTTCTCTGGAGCAACATTTCTTAACCTTGGCAAATTTAAGATGTATGGACTCCAGTTTACATAATAGCCCAGCCAGCAATTCTGAGAGTTGAAGTCTTCATAGCTTAAAATTGGCAAAGTTGAGAAACACTGCTTTGGAACAAAATATTGCTAGGAACTATGCTATTGTGTAACAAAAACGAATTGCTTAATTAGTAGAAATGGTTGGTTAAAAATAATCCTAAATTGCAGAAATATTGGATACCAATAGAGCTAACCTCAAATTACAGTCAGCCTATGATCAGATCACAAATGCATTTTCCAGATCATTTTCTTGGTTTATCATTTATATTTCCCTTTAAATTTTTAATACTCCAGCCGCTTTCTTTTGTATATCAAGTGAACAACCATCTCCAAATCATTATCTTGGCCTATCATTTGTATCTTCACTTTCAGTACTTTGTCTTGTCAGGTAAAATTTCTTCCATATCTGTCTTTCCTTCATTAACATCTTTTTGATACAGTCTATTACTGGAAACTGACATCATTACTTATAATGTTGATACTACAGTTACTGTTTTCTGGATCCATTCTTCAAAGATCCCTTTTGATGCTTCCAATGTTATGTTTTATGTCATTTTGTAATTCCCAATATTAACTGACACCAAGGCTTATATTTTTCCCTTCTGTTTAGAATCTTTAGTCTTCTCTAAAATCAGTTTCTAAAATCATAAAGTAACTTATCTTTATTATGGCTTACAATAGCCAGAATAGTCAAAATAAGTCTATTTCCCATGAAAAGCTATTTATTTTTATAGTTAATTCTAAAGCTTAATATTCCAAATTTATCTGGATCATTAACCTGTAATTTTTTTAGATAAAAATCTTATTTAGCTTTTTACTACTTATTTCTAATTCGTTAATTAAAGTGTCCTTTAAACTTAGTGTCCTTTAAGCCAGGTGTTGTGAGCAAGTGATTCATCTTTTTGCCTCACAGTGCTCAAACTCATGGAAAACTGCTGTCCTGGAGTCTCTGTGCAAGGTATTTGGAGAACGTCTTCTGTCCTCTCCTTAGCTGGAGAGATTTCAAGGAACTGGTCTAGTCACTGGTTCCTTGATTTTTGCTGTAGTAACCAGCTCTATGCACTATTTGTCCTCCAGAAGTCATTTGTTTCAATCTCATAGTATGTAATTTAACTTCTGTTGATGGACAGGTTATGAGTGTCCCCAAACAGCAAAAGTACATAATCACATTTTAAAGGAGCACAATTTTATAGTTCCATAATGCCTTTTAGAAGCTATGATGAATTTAGGTTATCCACAAATGTAATTGGTTAAAACTGCATTCTTCTCAGCCAAAAACAAGATGTTACAATATTTTTTTTTTAATATTCAGTTATGGGAGAACAGAGCTCAATTTTTACCTCTGCATACAGATACTAAAATTGTAGTGGGGTTGGCTCGTTCAAGCCAATTCCTGAATTCCTGAATAACTGACACAGACTTGAAATGTATTTAATGAATAAATTGCCTACATTATTTTTTTTTCTCCCACCTTAAGTTACAAATGTAGTTTAAAACTATTGTATGTGAACTTGCGGTTGAAGATTTTATTGCTTCATTGTAATTTTAACCACAAATACATTGTATTCAGTAGCTCCTAAACCTTTAAGTCAGGAACATGATAGAACACTTATCTAATGAAACCCAGCATCAACTTCCCCAAAAATGCCAAGAGAAAAGAAGGGGATGGAGAAAAAAGAGGAAAAGTGTCCCTTCAAATGACAATGTTTCTCTACCTCGCTTATCTTGAAGAGATAACCTGTGACTTTTCACAAAGGTTGTGGCTAGGGTGAATTATGGTTATGGGTAAATAGTTCAGATGTTCTGCTCCATATATATGCATCTTTTCATAAGGAAGTTGGGGTGCTGGGAATAACAAAACGTGAAGCTTGCAGACATTTAAAGCACACATTTTCCCTGTTAAATGCGAGACCCACCCTTTAAACTGGACCCAGCACACACACACACTATATATATGAAACCAACGCTTTAGACAAAACAGGACACGAAATTGACTTTGATAAAACTAAACTAATTGCCAATATTGAGCATTACAACAAGAGAATTATTATGGAAGCTATACAAATAGAAAAACACCACCACAACATGAATAAGCGAGATGATGCTTCACGCCTTCC
>JANHGC010006271.1:321682-333171 GCA_027560395.1 Boaedon fuliginosus | reverse complement strand
TGGGGCAGATTGGTGCAGAACTGAATTTTTGTATAGAGCACATACAAACTCCCTGCTCTGTTTTATATATATAGATGTAGTGTAAATTCTACACTAGTAGTTCTTAGTACCGAGGACTAATAGCCCAATATAAAAGACTGCAGCTATTGAACTTTAGTTCTTGGCTTTAACAAAATGCAAGATATCTTTCCTTAATGCTCTCTTTGTCACCTTCCTAATGATATATATTTATTATTCTAAGAAAAATTTGATGGGCTTGCTGTTACTAACTTAACCCAAAAGGTTTTCCTTGAAAGTCATAGTTTTATTAATACTTTTCTTCATTTTGGACCATTTCAAAAATTAAGCATTTGCAAATACTCCAATGACATATACACACACATGTACAGATAATTGATTATTGAAAGCATATCAGGTGAGAACAAAAGAAATAACATCTTCCTTATTTCTTCTTTTTCCTCCTCCCTAGGTGAAAGTTATGTATGCGCTTCCAATGAGCCATTTCGGAAAGTTGATTATACCAAGAATGTTAATCCAAATTGGTCTGTCAACATAAAATCTGGGTCATCTCGATCCTTCACATCTTTAACATCTGCAAAAAGTGAAATAAGGGAGAGCAAAGACTTCATTAAACCTAAACTGGTAACTGTTATACGCAGTGGAGTGAAGCCACGAAAAGCTGTGAGAATTTTGCTGAATAAAAAAACTGCTCATTCCTTTGACCAAGTGTTGACTGATATAACAGAAGCTATTAAGTTAGATTCAGGTGTTGTCAAGAGAATTTGCACATTGGATGGGAAACAGGTAAGAAAAATTACTACTGTACTGATGATAATATAAAGTTAAATTTATTTGTAAGTTTTAAATAGTGAAATTTATATTGCATATAAAAGCTAAATTTTTAATAATTGTGGAAGCACTTAAGATGCAGTTATTCTTTACTTATTCTCCATTGATTCATTAGTGTGGTAGATGAGGAAGGAAGCAAGGACAGTGAAAAGTTGGGGATTATTTTTATTTTTTTACCAGAGATGAATACTTTATTCTATTCCACTGTAAAGGTTTTGTCAGTTAACTATCCAAGTTAAACAAAACTTGTTCCTTTGTTTCTTATTTTTATATATACTGATCTTTAAATTTCAATATATTTTTTCCTGATGCCTCATTCTCTGGTCATATGCCTCAAAGCTACATTGGCTATGAGTTACAGAAGTTACTTGGCTGGTGGATTGTACTTTTCCTCAGGTTATTTTCCAAATTTCCATTTTCTATTCCAGCTCTTGTTTCTAGGCCATCGTGCATGCTCTTTAAAAGGCAGAAGAGGTGGTTGATCCACCCATTTCTTAAAGACTATTCAGAATCCCAAGTAATCTGGGATCTTACTGACCTTACACATCTTTCTAAAATTCCCTTGCCTTTTTCATCATCCATCTGAAGTTAGCCATGTGATATTAGATGCCACTGCTTCTTATGAAATTGCAAGTTTACTTCATTTATTCACTTGCTTATTTCAATTTTGAGGCTATCCAACTGCATATTCCTCCAAACAGATTACAAATATAAAATAAATAAAAAGAAAGCAAAATATATCAAACAATATTTGATAGTTTGACCATTCTTTTTGGTATTGGAATATAAATTGATCTTTTCTAGCCTCTTGGCCTATTCTGAATTTTCTATTCCTGCTTACAAACTATACAGCACTTTATTTATTCTATTTATATAGCTGTCCAATTCAATATGATTCTGTGTAGCTTAAAACAAATTTTAAAACCACAACAAAAACATCTATTTCTAAAAAAAGCAAATATTACTGAAAACAAATAACAAATGAAAACTGACATCCCCTCCATAAAATATCTTTTTTTAAAAAAACAGACTTGGTACAGCATCCGTATTGTCAGTGCCTTTTGAAAGATAGTCAGGATTGGAGCCATCTAGATTTTGATAGTTACATTGTTCTATAAGGCAGTTATTATAATAGAAAAAGCAGTCTTCCTGGGTTCCATCAGATGACATTGCTTAATAGAAGGACCAGATGCATGTCAACTTAGTATAAACCAGCTTGCAAAGTAGTGGTGTACCTGGGAGTACAAAAGTACACTCATCTCTTCCCACACAAATATATTCTGAACCAGTTGCAACTTCTGAGTTGTCTTTAGAGCATGTTGCAGTAGTCCATAATGAGATGATTAAAGCATAAGCAGATTCTCCCCCTCCAGGAATGAGTCCAATTGTATACAAGTTGAAGTTAGGATTCATGATCACAATTGCCACCTGTCTCACAGAATCCAAAAGTCCAGATGAGTCCCTCAATTGCATTGCAGCACTGTCTGGGAAAGTGTCATTCTATACAGAACTAAAAAAATGAAACACCTTAGGACCAGGGGCCTTAAAACCCTCTCAACGTGGTCTTTCTAGGATTAGATTAAAGCCTGTTCCTCTCCACCAAAACATGTGCAGACACTGATAAAGAACCTTGACAACATCACTTGATCAGCGAGGGGCAAAGATGGTCATTGAGAAACAGAGATGTACAAGTGAATATCATCCATGCACCAATATCACCCAAGATGATAGGTGGTTTCATTTATAGGTTAAATAAGAATAGGGAGAGGGTAGAACCCCACAGAATCATGTAAACTAGGGGGCCCAGAGCTTGGTCTAGCCCACCACAGCCGCCACCACCACCAATAAGCAATCCTAGAACTATTACATGTTGTGCTTACCACATGTTGTCTTCTGAGCCAGTGCAAAAGGATACCATGTTAGATGGTATTAAAAACTACTGAGAGATTGAAATGGTCCAGGATGGATGCATCACAGCATATAATTCACTCTATATAGAACGACACCATTGACATTTTGCCAAATATGGCATCAAGATTGATTTGATGTATGTCAATATGACTTAGGGCTTTGTGTAGGTTGTAACGGAAGAGAAATTGGGTAAGTAAAATAATGTATTTAGTATGAATTTCTGTTACTGAAATCAGAACAATTTCCTTTTTATTATAGTTATTTTTTTTTTGATAATTGAAAGCTGTATAGCATGGATTGATAAGTCTGCTGGTTTGAAGTATGGCATTCACAAAATGATAGTAGTGATCTGTGATATTCATGAAATAATGTTTGCATGCATTTTAGTCATTATATAATAGAGACACAGTAGAAGTCTCTTAAAATCTCTTTTTTGCATGTGGATGTGACTATGAACATTCAATGTAAGTTGGATCCTTCAAATATAATAAATTTATGGTGCCTCATTTTATCTTAGAAATAGCTTACTCAGTGTGATTATAGATTTTTCCAGCAAGCATTGAGGATGTTGACTAAATTTAGGGCATACTGTGTTGAATATCCTTGTATCAATAAAAGTCATTATCTCTAGTCAGCACGTATACTTAATAATGTTAATGTTACTAGAAAACAATGATAAATTGATTACAAAATTATACAACTTTTTACTGAATTTGGAAATGGAAGAAGAACTGGTAAAAGCCTCTATGATTGCCTGGGCGAGGAATGTTGGTCATACGATAGGACTAAATAAATGGCAGACTATTTGGGATAGAAATTTGAAAATAACTATGGCCACCGCTTATAAAGAAAATACATACAAAATGGTTTATAGGTGGCACCTTCCACCAGCAAGGCTGGCTAAAATGTTTCCAACCTTGACTCCCAACTGTTGGAAATGTAATGCAGTAAATGGTTCTTATTACCATACGTGATGACAGTGCCCAAGGACGCAGAAATATTGGATATATATTGAGAATTGGATACAAGAAATAACTGGAAAAAAAATAGAGACACTCCAGAACTCTTTTTGCTAGGAACTTTACCGGATAAATTTGGAAAGCAAAACACATATTTAACAGTATATATTCTAACAGCAGCGAGACTGATTTTTGCTCAAGACTGAAAAAAAGACACGATTCCAACAGAGGACAGATTAATAAATAAAATTCTAGAATGTGCAGAATCAGAAAATTTAACGAGAATGTTACAAAATAAAGGGGAAAAAGATTATAACGACTGTTGGGAAAGTTGGTACATATGGTTGAATAAAAGACAGAGTAGATATAGAATGGAGAATAGAGTTAAATATAGGATGGAAAGTAAAATTCGATTGATATGTATTGAAGAATCTGTACACCTAAACCGCATAATATCACGGTAAATATTGCAACACTTCGTAAATATTGCTTAAAATTTTTATAATTCTATTTTTCTTTTCCGTTTTTAAACTTAACAGTAAAGATATTTTTAAATAAAAAAATGTTAATGTTAGCATACTATGAAAAAGTTTAGACACACTAGTCAAATTGTATGTTTCAAAGAATCAAAAGCTTACACAATCTCAACATGGTAAAACATTATACACAGCATTTTCCCATTTTTTAATACACATACACACAAACACAGACACACACACACACACTTTTATTTGTAGAACTCTTCCAGATCAGAAAGATTGTTCTGTTTCCTTGCATGCAGTTCATGGTTGCTAAAGTTTGGCAGTTCCTAAGTCTTACTTCAAGGTTAATTTTGTTCTTTACTGTTGTCTTCTGGGACATCAGTTTCTGGAGTACACATTCATTCATTCATTCATTTAGACGGTTGTAGATTGAGCCTTCAGGATGTGACCATTCCTCATTGTATGCTGAATCAGTCTTTGGAAAAATATCTTATCTTTTTAGAAATTTCTGAAGGCACTTGAAAAAAGAAGAAATAGCATTCCATAATTTCCATGATATAATCTACAAGATATATTAATTTTCACAGAGATGGTATGAGAGAAAAGTATAAGCTTAGAACGAACCAGCCTATTTAAGAAGTTTCCTCAAAATGTTTGACATTGTCCACCATAACATCTTAAGTCATGGATCACTTTTTTGTATGACTTTGCAAGGAATTTGAAAAAAAAAACATTTCAATGAAACTAAGCATGCAGTTTTTGAAACTGCCTCAGAAGCTTGGAAAATTTCAGCTACTTCAATCATTCATATAGAATTAAATCTATGATGAAAATCTTGTAGAGATGCTCTTTAAAGTGGAGCGGACATATTGTAATCAGAAGTGCATCTTTATCAAAGGTCAGTATAATTAAACTTTTTTAAAAAATAAATTAATGGGAAAGAATTATGAGCCACAGAATAATTTAGCTGTTAATGCAGCTTTGGTTTAATAAGCTGTAGAGAAAATACATTAATACAGTAATATTTGCCTTAAAATTCAAATATCTGTTCTGAATTGTACTTAGTGAGTGAGACATGTTTTCTTAAAGATTGTCGTCATCTATTGCAATAACTTGCAGAAGGATTCATGTCTTAACGTAAAAAATTATTCTTTACTATCCTCACATTCTAGTTTGGCAATTCCTGTGAACTTGATTTACTTAATCATTGCTTAATTAGGTAATATTGCTCAGCACATACATTTCCAATTATTAGTTAGTGTACTGCACACTTAGACTTCCTTTCCTTTGTCTTCCAAACAGCATTTCCTCTTTCAAAATGTTAGCCCACGTCCTGTTTTCTTAATGTGAATACTATCCAAGGCCACAGAAAGCATTATGTCTTGTACAAAACAACGTTTCAATATCTGTGCTTGATTGATGTTTTACTGTAACTCACATCTGGACTTGAGTATGGTTTTCTTTTCCATTGAAGCTTCCTTTCCTTTCAAAGATGGAATGCTCTTCAGTATTTGTCTTTAAACAGTAGAACCTTGTTTTCATTTACTTGGAGATGTGCCAGATTCAGGAATCTATTATGTTTGCATCTTGGAAGCCATGCAGCTAGCTTGGAATGGTTCCACTTACCAGAACTCTAGAGGCAAGCGCTTTGGTTTATAAGAATAGACAGCCAGGATTACTTGGATTTAGCTTTTAAGATAATTGAGTTGTGAGCTTTCTTCTTAAGCAAAATTTGTACAATGAAAGTCTTCTTCTGGGTGGGAATATTCCAGAACATATAGAAACAGATCTATGATATTAAATAATAAATAAACATGATGAATAAAGAATAACTGGTTTTAGTGGGAAAATGTCCAGGAACAATTAGCATTTTCTGCTTGTACAGATGTTTTTTTTAAATTCATTCATGTAAATATAAATAATAACTTGTTGATATTATTGTTAGACATTTTAATCACTTTTTAAAAATTCGGTTAATGTTAATAGTATGATGAATCAGTTAAAAAAGTACTATTGGCTGGACTACAAGTTAAAATTGTGAAAAAGAAGAAAAAAATAAATTGCTTTCAACAACAACTAGTACATAGAAGTTGTAAACAAAGTATTTGTATATGTAAGGTTTGTTTCTGAAATAAATCAGAATCTGCATCCTTTTTAAAGTTAAGAAATACATTTTCCCAGCAAGTTGCTTGCAGGAAATATACTTCAAAAAGTAGATGAGAATGAAAATATGGGTGCAGTTCTTAATACTTCTCCTTTATGTCACCAAATAAAAATGTGCCAACATCTGGAGTGGGATCCCTTGACCGGGGAAGAGAGGCGGGGTATAAATCTAATAAATAAAATAAATAAAATCTCTTATGAGCCACATTCCCCATATTTTACTAAAGGGAAACTGCCTCTTGGCAACCCATCTAAAACAAAATTCTCCTGTAAGATTATTCTAGTTGTTTTATTCTTTTAAACCACATACAAAAGATGTTTCTAGAAAGACTGGCAGATAGAGCTGAGACTCAGAGTCAATGGAGAACTTGGTTATTCCTTACACAGCCATTATATCGAAGAAGCTAAAATGGATATTAGAATCTACATACCTGTGTTCTTTCAACCCACCAATATGATGAGATGGAGCCTTGTCCACCTTAAAGATCAGAAACCATAAGAAAAGTAAGGTAGTGTATGCAGTCCAGTCCAGTGAGGAATGTTCAGAGCTCCCCATTGGAGCAACCAAGCAACTTTTTAAATCTTATTAAAATAAAAAAATGAACGTTTACACAAAAGGATGGCCCAGTACAGGACCACAGGACCAGAATCAGCAGTATAACTTCATTTATTATCTTTTGAGGATAATAACATTCACATTTTGAACAGGGAAGATAGATGGCTTGAGAGAGGAATGAAGGAATCCGTTCATGCCAAAGTGGAAGACCCTTCCTTCAATAAAGGTGGAGGCCTCAGATACCACCTGTCCTCCATTTTTTATGCTGCTCTTGCATCAGTCCCCAGGAAGATGAAGATTACTTCACAGGCTCACTAGGGAGATCGCATGTAATGACCCACCTAGGATAAAGGATTTAGGAGTTGGGACATTTACATCCCAATGACTTTCTGTGTACTCACCTATCTGGAATAGAATGGAATTAGGAATTAGGATTCTTTATTGGCCAAGTGTGATTAGACACACAAGGAATTTGTTTCCACTGCGTAAACTCTCAATGTAGATCAGATTAGATGACCAATGAAACCTCCCTAGAGGACATATATAGGGTCTCCCTAACCAACTTGCTCGGACTGAAGAAGCTACTTGGATAAGCAGCAAAACACTTCACACCATAAGAAAAGAAGTCCAGGTGCCTTGATTCAACTTCCAGAAAACTCTACCTGGATCACTGAGAATTTTCATTGACATTCTGTTAGAAAAGAAAACTGTGTATACACTATGCTACAATTTTCTTTGTGCATGTCTCCTCTCAGTAGATTTTGCTGGTATTTTGCACTGAATTGATTAGCAAATAAAAATATTACAATAAAAATCTTAAGGTTTGTACTTTTTTTAAGTTACTAAAAGTAACCTAAGGGATAATTCATACATTTATAATTTGCAGTGGAAATTGATTAAAAATGCAAATATAACATTACTGTTAAAACTTTGTTATTATTTTATTACATTTTTATGCCGCTCAACTCCCGAAGGACTCTGGGCGGCTTACAGCATGGATAGAAATAGCACTCAGATTTTATATACTGTTTATCATAGCTTTAAAATAAAACTTTAAAGTAGTAAAAGAAGAGAAAGAAATAATATTAATAAAATTCATATTTTGGTGGTATTTCTGCATTCAAGTATTTCATTTTAGACTTCTGTTAAGCATAACAGAGGTCTTGATATACATGTATTTATTAAAAATTGCGATAGTGTTTTTCCTGTGTTTGCAGACAGCTTCATTCTTTTCCCTGTGTTTTTCTTATACCTATTTTTAATTCATAAGCATACAGCAGGTATAATTGGTATGAGATGGTTGAACAGGAAGACAAAGAAGAATCTGAAAAACAAAAAACCTGTTCTATAGCACATGTTTTCTGCTGTTGCACGATGAGCCTTAAAAAGTATGAGTTGAATAATATTGTATACGTTAGCCAGCTTCTTTTAAGGCTTTTTATTTAAAAAGGAATAACAATTGAGATCTTTATAAAAAAGAATTTATTGCATTTGTTGTATTTCTGTGGATCAAGCAGGCTAGGAAAGAGTTAAGTATTAGCCTTGCCAGACTGATTCACTAAGGGAGGGGGGGATTTAATAGTTAATTTATCCTCAAAAAAGCAGACAGTGTAGATGTTTATCTTTTGTCTATCTTTTGTCAATGAGGTTATGCTCAAGCCAATTGAATGTTGGGTGGGGAGAGCTTGTCATTGGACTTGATAATAGATTCATGCAAATGCTCAGTGCTGCATATTTCAGTCTACAGATGGTCTTACTGTAAATTCAGCCAGCTCTTTCCCATGATTTAGCTGCTATGACAACTGCTCTGCTTTCTACTGGTTTGTACAATTATGTATGAAAAAGCTGAAAAGAATTCATAGTTTTAGCATTTTTCTATTGCAAGCAGCAAAAGCCTTCCTTCCAGCCAGTATTGTCATGGGATGATGAATACAAACATCCATGTTAGGCAAAAGGAATGAAGTGTTAATATACTTACTAAAGAGTGTTATTAGATAGAGTTGGATAGATTTTTAAAAAAAATAAAATTCTATACCTGGATCTTCACACAGCCATATATTTTTATTAAGTGGTATTTTTTCCGTAATTCCTTTCTAGAATAAAATTCATGGAATAAGATAAAACATTGCTCTAACCATCAAATTTGTTTACTGTCTTTAGAAATCATTGAGGAAAACTTGTTTTTATTTTTAAGAAAGTTGTTTCATCTTTCATAGAGCAATTGTTGCTGACAGTAAGGATGTGGAGAGAAAGACAACTGTTTAGTCATAATGGTCGTGGTTAAATTGTCATGGAAAAACTATGTTTTTATTACTGTAATTATGACCAGTTTGTAGGCTTTTCAAAACTTCCAGTAAAATAAATAATGTTTCCTAAATATCTCTCACCATTTAGGAGCTGGTCTATATGGAATAGGAGATAATCTTTTAAATGAGAACAGACCAAAGGAGAATGTGCTTTCCTTTTCTCCTTTATTATAAAAATCCTGAGATCATCCCAGCCTTGCTTAAGTACTCAGGCTACAGCTAAAGCCTTACTTAGTCATTAAATAATTTGGAGTGCTGCATTTGTAAACTTGCTGTGTAGCATCATTAAAAGTGATGTGATGTGATGTGATGTGATGTGTGTGTGTGTGTGTGTGTGTGTGTGTGTGTGTGTGTGTGTGTGTGTGTGTGTTTAAGATTTTCCCTTCCATAAAGAGGTGGTAAATGGAAAACTGCCTTTAGGAAGCCAGTATAATTCGGTGATGTTGGACAAGCGGCAAAGCTCATATTCCGAGTGTTCCAATTTATGTACTATGAAAACAGGACTAAAAACAATCAGATTCCCTATTTAGTCAATATTAACAAGCCAGTTAAATGGAATCGATGGCCATTATCAATAGCATTCATATAGAAATTTCCCAGTTAACATGACAGGGTTTGTGTCAGAAGCGGGGAAAGTGTAACTTCCCATGAACAAGTTGCAATATCACAAACATGATAAGACATTTCTTATTACCTTACAAGATGTTGTAAGGAAATTGTAATTCCAATTTTGTTCAGTATGTCCCATTGTCTATTTCAGTTAGTCAATTTAGGGATTTATTTTATGCGATTTACGTTATATCCTACCTTTTTGCCAGTTATGCCTATAGCAAAATAAATGATTAAAACTATAATTCTTATTTTTTAAAAAAAAACACGCCAAGAAAATATTTTGCATCCTTCTCCAGCTCTATAGATAAAGCATGCATATACATCAAAGGTCTTGTCTACATTGTAAAAATAAATACTGTAGAAGCAGTTCTACTTGCCGGAAGACAAAGCTTATGAGAAGCCATCAAGAATGCCTTTCCATCAGCTTTTCTTCCAGTGAAGGAATAATTGGGGGAAGGAGTCCTCTGCAAAATCATAATGCTTAGTGCGCTTAAATAAAATCACATGATAAAGTCATAAGTCCAGTTCTGAGTCAAATTATCTTTCACAATGAATCATAAATTTCTGGAGGCAGCCTCAAGAAACAGTGTGATGGTTTGATTATCTGTCATTACCAAATACTTCTCACGGGCAATTCCAAATACAGTTGTGCAGTAGTTCCTGGACAATTTTAAGAGTGCTTCTAAACTAAACAAATAATATCAAAGGCATGCTAGAAGACAGCTAAAAATGAGTAAAAGAAATTTCCAAGAAAGCTAAGCAAATAATAACTCAAACTTTGTTTTAAGTAACATTTGTTTTATAGTATATTCATATCGGATGATATATTTCTTTCAGTCATCCTTCAAAAAACATTTTATCCTTAATGATATCCATGTATGTGTCTTCAGTTATCTGTAGCCTTCATAAATTTGTCTGACATACTTTTTAAAAAAATACATTCTGGTACCTCTAGCACTGTCACTATTTTGTGAAAGTGAAATCTATTGGTTAGCCCTGTTTTGTCATTCACTGAATCTCTTATTATTCAAGTTTGTTTGAATAATAACTTCCACATAATGAAGTTTAGTCATGTCTTCTTCACCTTCTATATCATTTCTGTGGCTAGGTTCCTGAATGTCTTAGATTCAGACTGGGGTTAACTAAAAGATTCAGACTGGGGTTAGCTAATGCTAGATCTGTACAAAATTCAGTCCACTGGTGGAGGAACATGCAAACCTGGCATGTATTAAAATATTTTATTGGTACCATAAGAAACTTATTTCCCAGGTTTTTGGGCCCTGAAATGGGTAACCCTAAGAACTTGGATGAAAGGAGAACACTTCTTCTGGTCCTATTAAATTTCAACAGCTTTTGATACCAAAAACCATGGTGTGCTTCTGGACTGGTGATACCATGTTGTATTGACCGTGTAGCCCCAATCAGTAGTCACAGGAGAAGACAGATAGAGCTGATGCTTGCTCTAGTATAGTGTGTCACACCACCGAGCTTGGTCTTCTTCCTAATGTTTGTTTGTTTGTTTATTTGTTTGTTTGTTTATTTATTAAATTTTTATGCTGCCCAACTCCCGAAGAACTCTGGGCGGCTTACAACATGGATAGCAATAGCACTCAGATTTTATATACTGCTTATCAGAGCTTTACAACACTCC
>JANHGC010006271.1:300607-317055 GCA_027560395.1 Boaedon fuliginosus | reverse complement strand
GAACTCTGGTTTTGGACTTTGACTATTCTCTCTGCTTTTCTCCTGACCTCGGACTGGAATTCATTTGGATTAATCTGTTTTGCTTATCTGTCATTTTTGGCTGAACGTTTCTCCCTCCCCGGTGAGGAATCCCTGACTTCTGTGTTTGTAAAATGGGATCAGATATTCGACACATCTAATACACTGCTATGTGCACTGCATTGGCTGCCAGTCTGCATCCAGGTGCAATTCAAGGTGCTGGTTATCACATTTAAATCTTTTCATAGCTTGCAGCTTACTTAAAGAACCATCTAATCCCAGTCATTTCTAGCCTTCCAATTTGGTTTGGCATGTTTCAGGTCCTATCAGCGAAGGAATGTTGAATATTGCAGATCAGGAGAGATGTCTTCTCTCTCCCTCTGGAATATTCTCCTGTCAGAAATTAGTATGGCCTAAACCCATTGGTCTTTTGGAAGGCTGGGAAGACCTGATTATGTACCCAACTGACTGGGGAATTCTGGGAGTTGAAAGTGACACATCTTAAAATCACCAATTTCAAAAGTCAGGTGTTAAAGCATGTAATTTGCTACAGATAAAGGGATATGAATATGAATTTATTAGGTTCAAGACCCTGGTCTTCATATAAATAGGGGAAACAAAAAAAAAGCCTACTGCTGCTCACTTTATTTATGCTTCTATAGACATACTTGGTCAAGAAAAATAGAGAAATAGTCTATGGTGGAGAAGGAACATCTCCCGATCTGCATTGTATAAAAGTTGTATATTAATTTATTTGCAGATACATGTTTATAAATGTAAAAAAAATGCGAAAGCTGCCAAATAAGTCGTTTGTTCAATTAAATAATGTCAGGTGATAAGCTTAGAAGTTGATAAGCCTTCTTAATATTCTCTTAATACTGGAATATTCTTTTAATACTGGAAAATTATAAGAACAACTTCCAGAAATTACTTGCCACTTTTTTGCAAAATGTTGTATCAGAATGTAAGATTTTTTACTTGTGATGTTAGGGAATAGGGGATGTTATTTTTAGTCCTTTGTCATGATCAATCGTTCTCTAGCCTTAGAGTTCTCTGTAGCTGCTTTTCACCACAGGAAGTTGGGGCCTATTAAATTGCTCCACTTTGGGAGCCAATAGATCCTGTTGATTTCTGAGGGAATTTGGGGTTATTCCTGAGGCTCTGATGTGCTGGTTGCCTGAGGCCTCACATGAGGACTCCTTTTACATGTGCAACCCAAAGAGCCCTTTGGTTTTCTAAGGATTTCCACAAGATGAAGTGGCATCAGATATGCCTTCAGCACTGCTGGAGGAGAATGAACATCAAATCTGATCAAACAAAAGCAAAATGTTCTATTAAGGTTTCCTTCGTGACAATAAGAACAGTAAAACGTATTTTTCCACACACTACAGAAAGCCAACCAGTAGTTTGTTAATGGTAATGTAGATCTGATATTTCCTGAGGAGAAAGTAGGAAAAAAATCTACAAGATTGCTGTAAATAATATTTTTTTAAAAGCATTTATACAGCCATCAATCTTATAACCAACTCTGGACAGCTCTCAATCAATATTTATTTGTTTGTTTGTTTAAATTAAACTTATAGGCCGTCCTCTCCCAAGGGACTCAGGGCGGCTTACAACAATAAAAACAGTATAAAATAGTGCATCATATATTAAAACAAATTTAAAACTCTTAAAACAACTTTGAGGTGTTAACCTAATCCAGCCTGCAAAAGGAGCCATGTTTTGAGGACTCAGCCGAAGGTTAACAGGTCGGAGATGATCCGGATCCCTGGAGGAAGTTTATTCCAGAGGGTTGGGGCACACACAGAGAAGGCCCTCCTCCATGGGACTGCAAGCCGACATTGTTCGGCCAACGGTATTCGGAGGAGGCCGACTCTGTGGGCTCTTACAGGGTGCTGAGAGGAAAACAGCAGCGGGAGATGCTCTTGCAAATAGCCCGATCCTATACCATGTAGGGCTTTAAAGGTCATAACCAGCACTTTGAATTGCACCTGGAAGCTAACTGGGAGCCAATGCAGCTTGCCTAAGAGTGGTTGGGTATGGGTGTAATGAGGTACACCCATAACTGCTCACGTGACCGCATTTTGGACCAGCTGACACTTCCCAATGCTTCTCAAGGGCAGCCCCACGTAGAGCCCCAATGTTGCAATATTGGTCTTTTAGCCATATTAAGGGTACAGAGAATCAATTTATGTTGTCCAACTGTGAAATTCCATGCTCTAGGTATGTAAGAATGTTATCCTTTGAAAATTTTAGCTTTTTTAAGCTTCATATTGTTCATATACAGTCAGCTACTATCTCTCAAAATTTAGTATGTATAGGACATTGTAAAAATGTGTGTTTTAAAGAAACATAGATCTGTTTGACTTAATACAAGAAAATTATATGAAGGGTAGAACAAAAATGCAAGAAATCTAAAAAACGTGATTAAGATAGGTTTTAAAGCTCCTCCTAAACTGTAGTAAGGACAGGTCTGACTTGACATCTATAGGAATTTGTTCCACAATATAGCTATCAAGAAAACAGATTTGACTTTTTAAGTTTTTTCAGGAATTAGGTTTAGTTTGAAGGATTAAATGCAAAAGATGTTCCATTGAAAACATAAGATGTGGAGGTCAGAATAAAGAACAGATGCTCCTGTATATAACTTGGGTCTTAGTCTTGTAAACAAATAAGCACATTAAACCACATCATTATTTCTACAGGAGTAATGTAGCACCTGTGACACTTTTGTAGCATCTGCACTATTTGAGACCTGCAACAATTTCTGAACCATCTTAGTTCATGCATTACAGTTATCCAACACGTTTTCTTCAGAAGGATGTAGTGATAAAACATCTGATAGTGAAACAATTATAACTAACAAGTCAATAAGCAAAGCATATACATAAAGCTTACAGATAGTCAAAATACCTATCAACTGTTCCAGTACAATACAGAAGGAGACTCTTAAAAGCAACCTTTCCAGTTTGCTATTTGAGAAATCTGGGAACTGTGGTCATAATATACAGGTAGTCCTTGACTTAACAACCACAACTGAGCTCAAAATTTCTGTTGTTAAGTGAGACATTTATTAAGTGAGTTTTGCCCAATTTTATAACCTTTTTGTCTCAGTTGTTAAGTGAATCACTGCAGTTGATAAGCTAGTAATCTGGTAGTTAAGTGAATCTGGCTTCCCCATTGACTTTGCTTGTCAAAAGTTCGCAAAAGAGATGATATTAAGATACCGCAACGGTCATAAGTACGAACCATTTGCCAAGCGTCTGAATTTTGATCACATATTCCTGGAGATGTTACTAAGGTCATAACTATGAAAACTGGTCAGAAGTCACTTTTTTCAGTGCTGTTGTAACTTTGAACAGTCACTAAATGAATTGTTGTAAGTTGAGGACTACCTGTAAATGGAAGTATACCACTCTGGAAAATGTGGTGCTGATGCTTAAATTGCCATACCAAGGAAGACTTTCTTATCAAGTCCTATGGATATCCAAGGAAAAGGGCTTAGCAAAGAGAATTCTTTGGGGGGGGGGGGAAGAGATTTGAATATAATGAACCCTTGAAAATGAAGAAAAAAATAAAAGTGCTTCTTTGAAAAAAAAACCCCACGAGCATTAAAAGTGGGATTTAACAACTCCTTGATAAGCATATCTTGTTGAACTAGTTACAATTCTCATACTGTGTATCACCAGAGGGGTATTTCCAGACAGTTAACACGGATAAACTGAAACCATCACTAGAACTTTACTAGAACTTTACTAGAAGTCCAACTTTTACTTTACTGCATAACATGTTCATTTCTCTTCTTTTTTATAAGTCAGTGGAGCCCCCAGCAGCCAGATTTCTACTCCTAAATCAACAAAATCATCTAGTTCCTCACCAACAAGTCCTGGAAGTTTTCGCGGACTCAAGGTATTTTTATGTAATTTCATCTGTTTCATAAAAATATTAGGTGGGATTAATAATATTTATCTACATCTAGAATATTGATACCATAAATTATTGATACCAATTATTTACAATTACAGTAACTGTAAAATTATTATAATTAGATTTAAATTTATTATTAGGTTTTTATTATTAGATTCCAATTGAATATTAATCCCTTACAGTAAGAGCAGTTCAATAGCTAGTATGATACATTGATTTCATTCACTATAACCAAACTAGACCAACTAGACCTTATCTGTTAAAATCATATTGTAAAATTATAGGTTATAGTTTGGGTCCAGAAATACTCAAAATGGACCCATTGCAGTAAGTGAAATTTAGGTTAGTTTATGATATTTTTAAGTCGCACTGATTTTCAATGTTACCTGCTCAAGAAGCCTAAAGGATTAAGTATGGTTATTGATAAAAAGTATAAGATAATGCTTTAAGAAAAAAAATGGGATTGCCACCTACAGTCGACAATATGTAGCAAATTTATCTGATGCTAAGAAACTAAGCTAGGTTCATGTATTAACAGAAACAAAGACTGTTAGAGAATGCCAGTAAAATCTTATTTGACATTTGATGGATGACTGAAACTGTAGTTCAGAAATATTAAATAACAGTTATTAAATATTTAATATATATTAAATATTTCAATTTGTTTTGCAGTATGATTTTGATGTATGTTATTGCCATAGCTTTAGTTATTTTATCTACTGACAGATTCTTCCTCCTTGTGAATCTTCTTCTAATGTAAATGGTGTGCCTGAAATATCTCCTTCCCTGAGTCCCGAAGGTAAGAATCCAATCAGGCATGATAGTGGTAATTTCAGGTCGTTTTTAAGATAAATATCCATGTAAGGGATACTATAATATAGAAATATTAAATGCGGTTGTCTAACTTTAATTAAATGTGATTATAATCTGATGTATATATAAATTGCAGATGAATGGCAACAGCAGTGATTTATAAAAGTGTAATTAGAGTCTTCCTGTTAGAGATAACTTGTTTTTACTCACTAGTGTAGAGGTGATATCTAATGGCATGGGATTGGGCTATCTGAGGACTGCCTCTCCCTGATTACATTAGCCCCCACCCCCCACCACATTAACTCTGCCAAAGAAGTCATGCAGTGCGTACCACCAGCTATGGATCTGCATCTCACCGGCTCAAGGTTGACGTAGCCTTCCATCCTTCTGAGTCAGTAAAATGAGGACCCAGATTGTTGGGGGCAATATGCTGACTCTGTAAACCGCTTAGGGAGGGCTGTAAAGCATTGTTAAGCGGTACGTAAGTCTAAGTGCTATTGCTATTTGGTGGGTTCCTGGATACGTGACTTCTCTGCTGTGGTGCCTAACTTATGGAACATTATTTCCCCCAAATTAGATTACATCTGTTCTTTTGATATTCTGGAATGCCCACAAGACCCAGTTATGTTATCAGGCCTGGTGCTCTTGGGGAACCAGAGACATGCTTAGATGGGTACATTGCTAAGGTGGCTTCTCGGTGCTTAAGTTTTGTGTATCTGGTTTATAGGATTGATTTTTTTAATGCAATTTTTATTTTTCTATACTTGTTCTTTTTCTGCATATTGTATGCTGCTTCACCTTACTTTGAGGTGGTTGACCGTACAAATCTGATTAATAAATAAATAAATTACCTTATACGCGTGCACACACACACACACTCTTTCGCACACACACAGATTATTAATAGAATAAATATGGCAAATGGGTAGTCAAAGAAAATGTTATTTGGAGGCAAAAAAATTTCCTGTAACCACATATAAAGTTTTGCATAAGACATTTATTTTTATACTTCATTAAGTGTATAAAAACTCCCTTTTTATGACCCTATAGTCCCTTTAAAGTAAATATTTTTTTATATAAATATTAACATGATCATTGTTTCTGTTCAATAAAACACACAGGTAGATTTGATATTAATATTCAGCAAAGTTAGGCAAAGACTGAATTGGGATATATTTCCACTTCTATAAAATAAAATCTACATGGTCTTTTATTAGCAAACATTTAAATTTATTTTGATTTTTTAGTCCTTGTATTGCATTACAACATCCCTTTCCATCCCATGGGGTGTTCAGATATACTGTATTTTTATCCCTAACACTTTGGAAGGGCTTTGAATTAATGAAGACTACAAGAGAACCACAGCATGCAAATTAAATCTGTGTGTGTGTGTGCATGTGTTTTCGAGTCAGTGTTGATTCCTGGCGACTGCCAAGACAAGTCCCTGGAGTCCTCTTGGCAAGATTTCAGAAGTAGCGTGTCCTTGTCTTCTTCCTAGGACTGAGACAGAGTGAGTAGCCCAAGATTATCTAGCTCACTTCAAGTCTGAGAATGTCCTCTCCTGGTTTCTAGCCTGATACTTTAACCATTGCACCAACATGGCTCTATTTGGAATATATTAGAAAATAAGATTGAGCAATGCAACTTAGGTCAAGCTTATTTAAGAAAATTGTGCTCTAAAAGTAACTTAATTCTCTTTATTTGTTGCAATGAAGCACTTCCTCTAGTCTTCAAGCTTTCTTTGGGCTCTTATCTCTGTTGTTTGCAGAGTTTCTAAGGAGGTACTCCTGGCTTTAGGAAGTGCTAGAGAAGATTGGTAATATCCTAAAATACAAAAGACAGGACAGCAAAGGGCAATTTCTCTCAATACAAACTGGAGGGCATAATTCTTAAAAAAAGGCTGTGGGTCACAGTCTTTTCTGGCTTTTGGGGCATGGGAATATCCTCACAGATTTTTTCCAGTTGCAGAGGCTTCAGGGTTTTAGCAAGTCATGCTGCAAAATACTAAGGTGGCATTTCTTTAGCAAGAATGGAAGTAACTTCAGTGCAGCTGCTTCACATGTGCAGAAGAAGCCTCTTGTGGCCTTTGCAAATGGGAAGGGGCTGTAAATCTGAGCAAAGCAAAGCAACACAATCTCTTTCATCTTAGAACATCTTTGATCGAAGAAAATATATTAACTAAGTTTAAAGCTGCCTGGAAACTACTTATCAACTTTTTGTATGAAATAGAAAAGAATGAATTTATGATATATAGATTTGATGATTAGGAAAAAAATAGAATATAGAAAAATATAGAGTAAGAGGTTAATCTACGTTTAAAAATTGTAACTTTTGCAAAAGAATTGCAAAAGAAAATCAGAAGTTACTCCTTTATATTTTCATTATTTCCTATTGAGGGGAGAACGTTTGGCTTTATCTTTCTTGTCTTTATTTCTTCCTTTTCTTCTAACTATTACTTCTTGTTTTCACATGTCTTATTTAAAATGTTAATAAAGTTATTGGTGAAAAATTGGAGAGACCCCATTGTTTTGATACATTATTTCATTCAAATCTACATTCATTTTCTATAGAAGAATTACACAGCCTTTGAGAAAATGTGGCATAGAAATATACAGTATTTTTAGAGATTCCGTTGTGAAATTGCAATAATATCAGCTTGGATGGCCCTTATTTAAACTTTTTCTTCCATTTTGGATTCATTTTATTTGGATTAATGTATATTTTATAGCATTTGTTTGTATTTTTGCTAACATTTACCTTTTTGTATCTTGAAGGTATAAATGGAAACAAGTACTCTGAGACATCCACCATTCTTGAAAAGTACAAAGTGGGAAAGGTGATTGGTGATGGTAATTTTGCAGTGGTAAAAGAATGCATAGAACGGTGAGCAAGGATATTGCCTAGATATGTCACATTATTTCATTGCAACTTTAGAATGAACAGTGAGAACATACAGGCAAGTTTTTATGGTTTCAAGAAGAACTTCAAGGCCTCTTCCTCTTTTCTGGCACCTGTTAGAAAACTTGCAAGTTCCACTATAATATTCTCATAACTATTATTGGCATGTGATGATAACCATCAAAATTATCTATTTACCCTGGCGGGGAAGCATAATGCCCAATATGATAATGGATTTATATATAGTAGAGAACTTTGAAAGGGGTTTCATTAGTAGGAAAGGGTTTATACTCTTGATATTCTATACAGTTTTGTGTTTCTAGCTGTTTCACTTTTTTTGTTGTTCAATCTCATTGGTAGAAAGGTTGGTAAAAATATTGCTTGAATAGATTTGCTTGGTTGAAATGATAGGCTATGGAAATTGAATCAAGCAATCAATCAATCGTCCAAGGGATAAATGGTAAGAGCAATGGGAATGTTCAGTGCATCAGTAGCTTTGTTGGCAAAGATAGGAAACACCATTCATTTTCCTTTTGTACAGTCATTGTCAAGTATTTCTTTGATAATGAATTCCACAAGAGATTGGGGAAACTAGAGATTTTAGTGGAAACTATAAAGGTAAACTTGTTTAAAAACAAGACTCAAATCCAGGAAGTCTTCACAGACACTAGCACAACATCTGCTCAACAACTTTAACATTAATTCCCAATGGAAGACAAATGGGCTGCTGAATGTCCAGACGTAGGAAGACTCATAAATGACCCTAGGTGTCAGGTTTTTAATTCCTATGCCAGCAATGGACAATCCTGAATAGGATTGGCACATGCATGGCGTCTGCTGGAACTCACTGTATAAATGGGACATAGTATCCTCCCCTCAGTGTGACTGCGGGATCCCACGTCAAACTAGATCACATTGTGACCGGTCTTAAGCTGAGGGCATTTATCAGCCCAGTATCAGATTTCCCCTCTTTTATAAATGATGCTGTGATTCAGTGGTTACATGGCCTAGATATTGGTATCTGTTTATACAGCTTTTTAACATTGAGGGTGAAGGGTCATTCTCCGAGCTTGTGGGTTGGTTTCAGAATGTTTCATTACCAGGCTAGGTAACATCTTCAGGGGAGTTAAGTGGATGTCAGTGTCTGTGTTCTTCCATTTATAAGGGCTTTTTAAGTTTATATATATATATATATATTCTAGGCGAAATGTTAATATATATTGCAAGTCCATGTATGATACGATATACGCTAAGTTGTATACGATATACGTAATACGTATTTCAACGTAAGGAAAGGTTGAAATTTACCTTTTAAAATAGTGTGTCCAATATACGTATTACTGGTAATAACTGGAAAAATAGTAAGTTGGAAGCATAGACAGCAATAGACTTGGGGTTGACATGTTTTTGGTTGCTTTAATTGGTTATTGTGGGAGCTTATTTGTATTTCTTGACAGCACAGCTCCTTTTCTGAACAACTTCTAATTTGGGGGTAAGAAAAAAATGTATTAGCTAGAACACATCTCTAATTTTGTAGTCATGGCAATCATTTGAATATTTATTTTTATGTAGAGATCTAGAATGAGTAGAAAAGTTGCAAGTATCATATTTGAAATGTGTATGGCTTCATTATGCCAAGTGCTTATCCTTGTATTCCTGGTAATAGAAATTAAAGAAGACTTAGGGAAAGTGCACCTTTCTAATAAAAATGGTTCTTTTTTGTTAGATAACTTTACACTGGGGCAAACAAAATGGGTTCACTCTATGTTGTTCTTCTGGACTGCTACAGTTTAAAACAGAATCAACTGTAATTACTCTTGCCTGTGCGTATTTGTGTAAGGTAGCAATAATGTTTGGCTCATCAGCGGAAAGGTCTTAATTTTAAATGGTTACGGCAATTTTTCAATGTAGTTAAATCAAGTGACATCACTTTGCAAAGAGAAGGAATTGTTTGTCAATACAAGATACAGTACGTGCATGAGAAAAATAAAATATGTGCTTTTCTTACTGAAAAGTGTTTGTAGAAAGATTTTTCATAGCTTCTAAGGAAATGTTCATATGTATAGCTCTTAAGCAGAAATTTAAAAAAGCAGTACTATTTGCTCAAGTTTCTTCCACTTGTATATCTCTGATACAATCCAGTCTACTTTTTTCTTAAGATAATAATATCTTGTTGGGGGAGTTGTCTCCCCCCCACCTTTCATTCTCAGCTGGCTGCAGTTGTAACTATGACAACCTGGCAGACACAGCTGTGCTTTGTGGTCTTATGCTTGTATAACAAGATTTGATAGCCTATATGCCTGAGTAAAAGAATGTTTATTACTATTCTTATTCTTGATTTCCTTTTTGTTAACTGATCACAATAATCTCCTGTCATAGAATAGTGTGTTAGACTTCCATGGATTATTCCAATACTACACAGCAGAAAATAGTTATTTCACAGTTTTGTTGTGCTATCACAAAACTGGACATTCAATAATGAAACTGCTGTATATGTATTTTCAGTGTGTATTGTTTTTAATAAATCAAGAATAAAAATTTAAAAAATATTTTTAAAAAATATGCCTTTGGTCTTTATAATGGTCTTTATAAATCTTGAACAGGTAGTCCTCAAGACAGACCCCTTCCCCCCAAAAAGGGTAGTTATGACCATTTTCCAAAGTTATGGCTGTTTGCTGCTTCCTATGGCCATGTGACTATGATTTATTAAATTTTTGCGGAAAACAGATGTTTAGTTTCAGTTTATGGTGGAAGTGCCCTATAACAAACAATGAGTTTGCTTAACAATGGGTTGGTCAGCAGTGTTTGCTGGACAACTGTAGCATTTGCTTTAAAACCAAGTATTCACTTAATGAACACTGCAAAACAGGTCATAAAATTGGGTCAGTCATGTGATAACCAGTTTTACAATTTTTACATCTTACCACTTAATTGGCAGGCTGCATTATGATTGAAAGTCTTGGGCTGTTTGTAGTCAAAAAGGGTAACATAATACATTGAGTAATATATAATATATGCCGCCTCGTAATATATATTGAGTAATATATAATATATGCCGCCTCGAGTTCCCCTTTGGGGTGAAGAGAGGCGGGGTATAAATCTAATAAAATAAATAAAATAAAATAAATAAACTGGACACGCCATTTCAATCCATAACATCTATTCCTTCTGTAATGTTTTATTTTCAAATGAAGTTACCTTTATAGTTTCCCCTGGAAAATATGGTTAGCAAAATTGTCTGGTGAAATCCTAAATAACGCTACATTAAACACTTCTTAAACCTGTAGCTTCAAAATAGATTTAAATTATGATTCATTGCACAGTATTATATTTATAATTAAGACAACTGACTTCTCAAAATAGGATTTCTCTGAATTGTGTAATTTAATAGACACTGGTAAAATGGCTAACAAATATTTCTAAAAATGACTTGTCCTTTTAAGGATATAAATGTGGAATGAGTAGCTGATATAATGACTTTCAAAGAAAATATTCATCTTATCCTTTGTTCCCTAATAAATCTGTAAATATTGTTATACAACTACAGGGCTTTACGTTTATTCAAGTAGGGTGGAAAATATGGAGTACCTGACCATAAATCTGTACACAACGTGAAGTTTTATATCTCAGTAAATTAAATGATAATAGAAAGGCTGGTTTTTGTAGTCAAGGCAACAGCAGACATAATTTGCTGAGAGAAAAAAGCAAGCCATTCTATCTTCATTTTGTAATCTGTTCTCTTTGAAGGAAGATATTTTCACAGGGTGTACTCAAACAAAAGAATTATTTAAGCACTTTTCTCTCTTCCTTTTATTCTTTGTAGATCCACCAGAAAGGAATTCGCCCTGAAGATTATTGACAAAGGAAAATGTTGTGGAAAGGTAAAGAAGAAATACTGAATTTTTGCATCAAAATACAAGAATATTAAATTATTTTAAGTATTCACTTACCACTATTGTTGGAAAATATTTTTTCTTGGAACAACATTTACACCTCCTGGGTAAAATGTTCTTCATATAAAGCTATAACAGTGCATGTATATTAAAAAAAACCTGTTCTTGGAGAAATTTCGTAAAAATAGTCCAAGTTGTAAATTATCGAACTGGATATTGAACAAATAAAAAATAGTAATATTAAGCCATTCCCCATAATATTTAATTTTATATAAAAAAAATTAAGGTGGTTACATTTTTAAAAAAAGTTCCTAGTACCAGAATAATTAGAGACTCAGTTGAATGTTTAGAATAAGTTATAGGGGAAGAAAACTTTAAAATAAACAAATATGTAGACTGAGCTTCTGTTATAATTGTAGAAATTGCAGAAAGTATCCAGTTTCAGAATACAATGATAAGAGTAATATTTGATTGTATTTTGTGTGAGTAGGATCCGACAGTGCTTTACTAGATATGTTTTAAACAATAGTACCTGCTTCAAGAATGTTTTTGCTAGAGAGGTTTTGATGGCTCTGACTGTCTCCAGTTCTTGTTTTTTATCAGCCTATAGATTTGTGAGCTGGATGACTTAGGATAACTAAGTTTGTGAAGTTCTGTACAAATTTTACTAGAAATTGTAGTGGGATCACCTTTGGTTTACTGTTCAGAAAGGATTTGATTTAGCTGCAACAAAAGAGCAATGGGTTCTCCCAATGTCTTACCAGCCAATTCAAAGAAGGATATTCAGCAACTGCTTAAATAGCTTTATATATGTTCTGCCCACAAAACATGTCTCCCTCCTCACTTGTAGCAAAATTCCATAGCAAGTTTATTATCAAAACTCTTCTTCCTTTCAGTATAATGAAAAAGTACAAATGAATCCCGGTTGTATACAAAAATGATGCACTAACTAGATATCACATGTTATGTTCCAATTTTAGTGTGAGTTCTATCCTTTCCCCATTAGGCCATTTACTGAGTTCCAACCTTATTGTCATTCATATATTGCATTTTTTCCCATTTAGCATATATTTCTTTGGAGCAGACATATGTTTGTTCCAGAAAGACTGTTGATGCTCTCATATAATGGTTAACAAAGGTGCGACTTGTTAAAGCAATGTGTGATGTACCACTTATTCACAGAATATTCACACTTAGCACATAGATTTCTAGAAACTAAAGCATTAGGGTAATAGTTAATGAAATGCTCAGATTTAAATGCAAATCAACTTCTTATCTTTATGATGAATACAAAAATAGCATTGGACTTTTCAAATACTATTATTGCTCCTTGCTCATAAACTATTCACATGTACTTCCCACAGTCTTCTTCACAAATGCATGAAGTGCATGAAAACAGAATGCTTGTATTGTGCTGAGGATCACAATTCAGATACTTTAAATTGCTATGGGAATGCACCTAGTTGGTTATTTGCAATTGAAAACACCAAAAAGGTTACTGATCTCTTTTCATACTAAATTAACTTTATTATATTTTGGAACTATTATTAGTAAAGGGTTTTCAAATTCCAGTTTATTGTTTTGTAAATAGATATCCACATGATCAAGTATTGAGATGAACACTGGAAAGGTCACTCTAGGTTGCTGCTTTTCACTTAATTCTTCAAATTATATCACCGGTATATATTAAAAAAATATGCTTTCCTCCTCTTCTTTTCTAACAATATATAGGAACACTTGATTGAAAATGAAGTGTCAATTCTACGCCGAGTAAAACATCCCAATATTATTATGCTAGTAGAGGAAATGGATACTGCGACTGAGCTTTATTTGGTGATGGAATTGGTCAAGGTGATGTTTTAGGTTTATTTTTTACCATTATTGCATAATACATTGTTGAGCTTTTCAGAAATCTGACAATATTCCAAATTGTTATTGAACAGGAAAGTTATGTAGCCATATATGAACATACCATGAATTTTCTGTTTCACACTCCACGATAAACTCCAGTTTATAACTGGAGACTGAATATTATGCAAAACCAAAATTGTTTCTAAAATCGGGCATATGTGACGGTACAATATTTTGCTTTTACTCAGTAAGTTCTTCATGTTCTATCAAAGTATACAAAATACTGCAGGAATAAATTCTGATTACAAAACAAATATCAGGCTCAACATGAATCCTGATAGCTTTTTCTTGAATTTTTGTATTTTAATATTAAGTTGCCATATTTCTTGATGTGTGTAGCAGAAATTGTTGCCTTATATTCTAAAAATCTCATTTTGTCCATATATTTTCATATATGAAAATAGATAGTTCTCAAGTAATCATTCTATACTTAAGAATTCTTACATTCTGCTTATATATGATAAGAAATTCTGGGAATTGAAATCCATATACTATATCTGGGAGGTACCCAGCTTGATAAAAGTAACTAAACATAACTTTTTAACTTTTAAAACTATTTCATAGCCAATTCATCTTTGTTATATATATGCAGTATCATAATGGGCTGTTGAATCTTCTAGACATTAAAGGAACTATAAAAGTTGTAAACATGAAGCAAATTCAGGCCTGTTCAGTGTACAGATTAACATCATAGCATAAAATATTATTATAATACTACTACAACTTCCACCATCTATCCACCTGTTCTGATAGGAACATAATCAATTGAATACCATTACCATCGACTCCCAACCATCTCTCTAATTAATTAACCATCACTCAGTTATTCTTTGCAAACCTCTCATCTCCCCCCACCAAGAAGCAAGCAAGGATCAAACTCCCAGTTCCCTCTCTGGAAGACAGGTGGGGCTGTACAAAGGTCCAGTCTGTCAGAGGCAGAGCTAAGATCACTAAGATGTCTGCCTACCTCTTTAGCGTCTGTTCTGTCTGAGGCTCCCAAACATGCCAAAAGTACGTTCGTTAAAGCACAAACCCCTTTTTTATTAATCCAATGCAGAATGTAAATCCAAAACTAAAGACATTCCGGGAAAGCTGCCAAGCAGAGAAAGGTCAGGAAGATAATGTCCAAAATTGGCAACCAACACTACTCTTGATACAGAAGCATAAAAAAATTCTGACAAAGACTCTGAGCAAAGTCAAACAAGTTGTTTCCTGCAAACACTACTCCTCGTTCACTCCTTTTTATGCCTTAAGGGAGTGGTCAGTCACCTGTGGCCTTCCTCTCTTGTTGGACACTTTTCCTGATCTTCTCTCGTCTTCTGGCAGCTCTGCACTCATGTGCACTAATGATAGGTTCCAGCTGCCCTTCTGCCTCACTACTGCCTGCTTCGGAAGGCATCTGATAGCTGGCAGACAGCCCTGGCCTCATCTCTGCCTCAGATGCCGAACCTTCTTCTGAGCTCTCCCTTGAGTGCAAAACTGGCTCAGATTCTTCCCCAGCCTCTTCGCTGTCTGAAGCAGCTGCCAGCTCTGCTGGCTGCTGCTGAGCCACAACAGCCTCAGCCCATGTACTAGTAACTCCACAAGATGTAACCATCTGAAACGATTCTGTCCATTCGGGTTCCATTTGAAGTGAAAGGGAGTAATAAATAATCAGCTATGTGAACTAATCTCAGTCATTTATATGGGACTAAGATATATCTATAACTTTTTATTGTTATTGTTATTTTTGTCTACATCATTCCATATGGAACTGTCAATACAAATATTATCTTTCTAAATAAACTTAATGTAACTGTAACTCTTAAATTAAGCTAAGTCACTGATCTAAAAATTAATATAAATTGTTTCACTTTTTTCTCATTTCCTTTCAACAATGACATAACTTACAGTTTTGTTTGTAAATTCTTTGATTTTTATCTGCATTTTTATTTACAGGGGGGAGATCTTTTTGATGCTATTACATCTTCAACAAAGTACACAGAGCGTGATGGAAGTGCAATGGTCTACAATCTAGCCAGTGCACTGAAATATCTTCATGGTCTCAGTATTGTCCACAGAGACATCAAACCTGAGAATCTTCTGGTATATTTCTTGTTTTCTGTATATTATTTTAGGAATGCATGCAAGCAGCAATTTTTCATTCTGACAGTACATCTTATATCAGTGAAAATATTACCCCTACTGTTAGCAATAGAAATCATAATAGAAGTTTTAGATGCGTAGAAGGTGATGCCAACTCAAAAAAAATTAATCATGTTTTAGCAACTACTGATTTAAAATAACACCTAAGTTCTTGTGACTTTAGAAATATTATAAGACAATGATAACATATTTGGCACCTTATGTGCACTTTACACTTTACTGAACATTGCCCATAGGTATATGAACACAAGGACTTTGATTAAAAAAAATTTTTTTACAGCATCATTTGTTTTAAGTCACGCTTTACTCATGTTTTGGAGGAATATGTCTGGTATTGGCATGACCTTTTAAAATGGACCCCCATCATTATTTTATGTATTAATTTTTAATGTTGCTTTTTTGATACTCATAAAGATACCAGATGACAGGTAGCACAATGAATAAGAGCCAGTTTGGTCTAATGATTAAGACGCCAAGCTAGAAAACAAGAAACTGTGAGTTCAGATTCTGCCTTAGTCTTGAAAGCCAGCTGGGTGATGTTGGGCCAATCACTCTCTCTCAGTCTATCCTACACTACGAGATTATTGTTGTAGAGAAAACCCTCCTGTTAGTGATAAGTTCACCATCTTATTTGCTAAAATAGTAAAGGTAGGATATAAATAAATAAAAGCAACACAATAAATTTTTTTTATATATGTGTTCCGTATGAAAGGAAATTTATTTATTATTTATTTATTTTATTGATTTTATACCCCGCCTCTCTTATTTATTTATTTATTTATTTATTCGATTTATACCCCGCCTCTCTTCCCCCAATGGGGAACTCGAGGCGGCTTACAA
>JANHGC010006271.1:273345-284588 GCA_027560395.1 Boaedon fuliginosus | reverse complement strand
AGGTGATTCAAACGGGGAACAGCTCCGAGAGCCAGAACCTCGCCCTCTCCGCCGTGGCACTGGTGGGCTAGGACGGGCGTGGGGCTCCTGCTGCCCCCTCCCCACCACTCCGTTGGCGGTTACCTGGCCAGGACATGGCGTAGAGGGTGAGGTTCTGGCTCTCGGAGCTGTTCCCCGTTTGAATCACCTCCGCCGCAGATCTCCTGTGGCCATGGAAGAGCTTTGGGAAAGGAGAAGACATCTTCTCTCGGATAGGACAAAATCGGAACAGTGGAAGCAATTTGGGGAAGCGGTGCATGGAGGGGCCCAAAGATCCTGCAAAGGCTCTCCCTCCAGGCTGGTTTCTTAGTGCATGGTCGACCGTGGGAGCAGAAGCGGGCTGCAGGGAAAGGGACCATGAGCGTCCCACCGCATTTTCCTGGCCGCTGCTTCTGTCCCTGCAGTCATGACCATAGACTACGAACCCAGCCAGGAGTGCAGCAAAAGTCCAGCCGGCCTGACTGAAGGTGTTGGGGCTCCAACAGGCCTGCCAGGGGACATGAGGCCATTGAGGCCGGAGGAGCAGAAGCACGGCAGCTGACTAATTTCAGCATGCTGGCTCCCTTTCAAATCTGGGCATCTGCAGTGGAGCAGAATTCTCCTTGTTTAACTGGATGTTACCTGTTTCAAATCTGCACATGCGCAGTGGAGAATCTGTGCTTATTTTGTGTTCTTACCCAAAAAAGGGGTCAAAAACTAACCCTGCCTTTTCCAGACCTCGACAGTGCATTTCTTACTACATTTTACCTTTACCTATCTGGCAAGTTTGAGGTTGATTGGTGCAGAATTGAAAGTTTGTATAAAGCACATACAAACAAACATCCGCACCCCACCTCTCTTTTATAGATATAGATAAGTATTTTAAGAGATGTATAAGTATCCTGTTTTGCTGATGCTATATTTCAGCAAGTATAATGGATCCTAAATTATCTCCCAAAATTATGCTTTCTGAAATTTCCATGTTATCCCCTTCCTTTTCTTCTCCTCCTCCCTTCTTATTTTACCCAGTTAGATTATTCATTCAGATCAGTATTGTTGCTGCCTACTAATACTGACTCTTGTTCTTATCTGTAATAAAGAAAAAAGAACTACCTCTTTTATATTCTTGATTTCAACAGCCCCTATGAAATCAGTATTACTCAACATTATTGATTTCAATCTGTGGGAAATAGGGAATGATTTCAGGATTGTGGCAGTGTTCCCACTAACCCTGTGTACTACCTTTGTCAAATTGAACTTCAATCTTCAGTCTAATCAATTCAGACTGCAATCCTGAAACTTCAGACCTAAGTACTCAGTTTTCAGTCAACATAAACAAAATCAGGAACATATTGTGCCTCTGCTTCAGGACGTTAGTTTGAATAGTCTGAGATTAGTCAGTCAACTATACACCGTGTAACCTATATGAATGGCACTATATTAGCATAATTTAATGCCTAAAAATTATTTAGTAAAACATAAAAGATTTATATGATCTGAAGAGAAACCAGAACAATGCCTATGATTTCTAGCTTTTAATTTATTTCTAGCATCATACTCAGTGTTTAATACATAGTGACAAGTTTAGTTTTAATTTAGTTTTTTTTTCTCAATCAGGGGTTCCAATTGTTTAAAATTTGGTGGTCCATATCCAATATACTTTGAAGCTAATGTTCAAATAATTATATCCCTTTCCCCATTCTACTAGGACTACAAATATTTATGTAATTGTTTTACATAAAAAAGATTTTTAAAAAACTTCCATCAGCTTACTGGCCATCTGGCCATCTATTAAAGATGATGGAATGTTCCTGGTGAAAAACCATCCAGCACCTCATGCATTGGCCATTTCTGGTATAACTAAAATGAAAAAAAAAAACCCACATTATTGGGTTTGTAGTCTTTCTCTGTGTGAATATATTTTGGCATCCGAAAGATTGCAGTGGCACAAGAAATTGCCCAATAAAACTTTCCCGTCTCAAATCAAAAGCACAGCCCGTTCAAGAAACAAAGCAAAGCAAAGCAAGGACATGTCTGTTCTAAGCATAAGGAAAACCAAAGAACAGACCTACTGCATCCAGCCCTTCATGAAACATACATAGTATACATCATTCCTTAGGGAAGATGTTTCATTAGCAGCTGTAGCTAGATAGTTGACTGGACTTTTAGTAGAATGCATAGTAGAATAGGGGCTTGAATCTTCTTCCTGTCCTATCAAATCGACAGTGCCTTGATTTCACACGGAGCACAAAAAGAAATGAAGAACAATGTAAAGTTCAACATGTGACTGCAGATATTAAAACGTCAGTTTGAATTCAAAATGAGAAGGAAGGAGGAATTTAGGAGCAAGAGTTACTTTTTGTTCTTGATTTTGGTGATTAATCTTTAGACATTTCCTATATCAGTGGAAGACAGTGCTTTTTAAAATAATATTATAACATTGTAGTGCAACTGGGCTCAGGGTTTTTAAACTGTCATGTCTCTCAACAATATAAGCACAGCCAGTTTTCTGGTTTGGTCAACGATTATCTGAGTATATTCAGTAAAACCTTTGTTGGCTTGGGAGAGGAAAATATGACTATCTTTGCAAAGTTCAAGGCCACACCCATCATCCATTACACATATAGCTAAATTTGTAGATGGTGTTAGGTCTGTGCTAACAGAAGTGTAGCAATAAATATACATTTGGCATTTCCTGTGTTCTCTGAAAATGTTTGGTACATGTAGCAGTAACTATAACCAAAATTTCCTATTTAAAAGACAAGATTTACAATCATTTTGTTTTCAGAGTTCTGCATTGTTTCTTATTAGCAAATTATGTTCCTGTTGTAATAAATGAAACATTAAAATACAAATGCCTTTTTTATTTAATATCTTATTTCAAACTGAGTTTTCCCCTTTCTGATGCTCATATAAAGAAGGGCTATTTGAATATTAGGAAAAAAACATACAAATTGCTTCAAATAATTAGTTGAAGAAATTATACACCGACAAAGACAGAGAAATGTAAATTTCAAATCTTAAACCACAACTTATCAAGAAATAATTTTTGCAGTACATACTAAAAACAATACTTTTCACATATATAATCACAGAATTTTGCACAGCAATCATATATTAAGTAGAATTTATGCAACACTAAAATAATATTGTTCATAATAAATTTTATTTAGTTTCCCAAGAGCTTGAAGAGATTGTCAGCATGATTGAATCAGATTTGATGGGAACATGTCTTGATTTTAAGATCAATATAAGGCTTGTGAAATACAGCTCTCTAATTGTGTTGCAGGCACACAATAGCTTTTTCCATTTTAGGTGCTAAGAAACAGCAGATCTTCAGCACGTTTTTTTTAAATCCACACATGGTTTCAAAAAGTACAGAAGATAATAAAATACTTCAAAAATCCTCAAAATAGATCTTATTTCTGAAGAACAGTAGGCCTGATGAAAGGATGGGAAAAATATGCTTGATGTATAAATTCTGCTTATGATTATATTTCTCTCTTAACCATACAACAAAATAACAAATTAATAATTTAAAAGGTATACTAATCACCTAGATCTAGAATCGCACTTGATTATTACACAGATGTGAAAACAAAATTACATAATTTAAATATTCTTGATTTTCAGAAAAGTCAGTGCTTCAAGTTCGCTATCACTGTAAAAGTACAAGACAAAAGGGAAGGGAGGGATAAGCACAGTTTAAAATGTCAGTATTATAACTGCTGGTATTATAACCAACTTCCTTTGTTATAACAATTTCCATTGTTAAAATCAAATATTCCATAAGATTATAAAGATTTACATGAGAAACATGTTTCATAATATAGCTAATACAAGAATTATAGCCACCCTATTACAGTCTCCCCGCCCCCCAGTATAATGATCAAAATAGATTTACTATGACTAAAAAATATAGATTTTCTTTATAAGCTACAGAACCCCAACAATCGTCTTCTGTTTTTTCCCCATCCCAAAAAGTCAAGCAAAGTCTACAAAAATAGCAATTAACTTCAAAAAATAGCATCTCCCAGCAAATTTAAGTTACATTCAGATATATTAACTATTTATAAGATCTAGAATATGACAAGATACTAAAGAGAGATGTGTATGTTTCAAGTCTTCATATATGAAGAGCTGCGCGGCCACATCAGTTTAATTCATATTTCAGTATCTGGTTTGGTATTCATGATGCCACCTGTTGAAATCATTGTAGAAAACCACTATGCTGCCAGAAGCCATGCCTGTCATTATACACCTGTGAAGGAAACATATGCAGAAAAAAAGACCACAAGATCATTTTGCTGAAGTAGCACTTAACTATACATAGCTTTATGCACACTAGTTTAAATGTCTCATCCAAATGTGGTTGGAAATGTTCAATTACATCTAGCAAATCCTGTTGAAAAGCAAAGAATGGGATTTAATACAGCACAGAATTCTGTTCTGAAATCTTTCCATTCCTTCCCCCAAATTTTGGCTATTTGGGAGGAATTTATTCACTTTCAAAAGAGTCAGTGGATGGGAATCTCTATAAAATAAATATGTTGTTTTTAATCACTGACGTGCATGCTAACTGAAAAAAAACCTTATATGAAGTGTATGATTTTCAGAAAATTCAGTGCTTCAAATTCTGTGATCAGTATAAAAATACAAAACAAAAGGCAGGTGAAATTAACATCCAAATCACTCTCACCTTTGGTCATATGAAAGAGTCATGGATCGGATTCCAGCATCGCAACCAGGATAGGCAAAAAGCTGCTTGAGATCATACACTTGCCATACCATAACAACTCCGTTGTCTCCTCCTGTGAGGAGATACTGCCCATCACGGCTCAGCTGGATTGCCTAGATCAAGGAAAGTGACTTGAAATAATGAAACAATTTTCACATTAACTTTTTATTCCTCAATTGCTATTACTTAACTATCATGTCATAAGATCAGGTTACTTTTTACAGAGGTGGGATCTATAGAAAAGAGGTGTTAAATAAACACATATTTTAATCACTATTTTTTAATGTAAAACATCAGTATAGTGAGAACTAAGGCTATTTGGGTTCTGGGGTATTAATTCTCTAATGAACCATAATGATAGGTTGCAAGCATACTTGCTATAAAATGCATAATTCCAGTCTTCTGGAATTATACTGTATTTATGATACATTTTACCCTAAAGTTAAGGAATATATACTTTTTATAGACTGATGCTGGCTATTATTGCTAATGGTCTTTTAAACAATAGGTCTATATATGTATGGTTGTTTGAAGAAAGAATGGCAATAGCTCATGTTTTACTTCATCTAAGACCAAGATTGTGTCATGATTTCAATTTTTAATATACAAGGATTTAGAGATTCACAAAACCTTCCAATCCCAAACAAAGCATGTTTTGAAAACCAGTCCACACAGCTGTATTCTTTTATTGACCCTCCACTTTACAAAGCATGCAGCATGACTGTTCTGAGCCTAGGATGGGGTCTTACCAGCCTCAGATCCATGCAAATCCAATCAGAGAATCATCGAGACAGCATAAGTAGACATACCTCTGCCATATAGAACATTTTGCCATTATAGTATTTCTAATCCATCTGCTCTTTTATTATTAATTGAATTAACTTTTAAAATGTGCGTATATCCAAATTTCATGTCACAGTTGTTACCGTATTACAAGACTGAAATATGTGCTAAGAATTTTAGACCGACATCCACACCCACATATTTGCTACACTGGGATGCCTAGCAATAAGTGGAATAATACTGAGTGCATTGCTTGAATATAAATGACTGCAGATGAAAAAAATGGCAAAACCAATACATTGTTTTTTTTAAATGCAAAACTCATACTAGCTAACAAAGTATCATTATTTGAAAGATCATTCAAACTAAAATCGATACCTTTCTTTTTCTTGTTTCACAAATGGCTATCTCCTAAGGATATTTTTAAATTGCAGTGAAGACTATGGCAAATAATTATTTGCTACAGGTGTATAAAATTAAGCTGATGAAAGTCTATTAACCCAATGGTTATGGTTCATTTGAGTGTTATACTGGAGGCTTTTTATTTATGCAATATTAAAAGGTAAATTAAAGCCATTAATCTTTAACTCATCTATCAGTGAACCCAGTGTATTTCTAGAATAAAAATAATGGGATTTGGACTTTACAAATAGATGTGGAATTTCATTGTCCTATTTAATTGTGAATGGAAACTGAATAGAAAGAATGTACTTAAGCTTCAAAGCTTCACTTTTATATAGCATTGCCTTCAACATTTAGCCTCAACATTTAGCAAATTAAAAAACGGTATTTGTCAAATTGGAAAGCAGAAGGTTTATGCGCAAGACTGATTTGTTTTAGTATAAAAATTATTAGGAATTTTACTATTTCAGATACAAGGGGCTTCAAAACATAGCTTCTTAATATTGTGTTGTTTCTAGTTCACACTGCACTGAAGAGTCTCAAAACTCAGATTTTTGAAATACCATTATTTACAAAAAAAAAAAAAAAAAAACACCAGACCTGTCAGCCTGACAATATTGGTATAAAGCAGCAGGAGACTGTAAGATACTTGACTTTTCCAAACAGACTCAGGAAAGAAAAATAAATTGGTTCCGTTGGGTGAAATAGCATGTTGGCCTTGTTTAGGGTAGAATAACGTTAGTTCTTTGGACTGCCTGCCAACTTAGATTTAAGTTACTCATTAAGATATCTAAACACTGTGAAGCAGATCTGCTGTGATATTCTGTTAGCCAAAGTTCTACTGAGAAATGCAATATTTAAAACAAAAACAGGTGGAAAGCTTTGATTATGCTCTGAGTATATCCAGACAGCCTAAAGGTTTTTTTGGTAGCGTTTCTTGTACTTGTGTACAAGATAGTTAGGAGATTAAATACAACAACTGGAAATTTCAGCTTTTTCAACATTCTGCAAACCAAGCTTGCATGGGTATAAGAAAATATTCTGAAATATTTCAACAAAAAATCAATTTTTTATTCGGTATACAACATTTTATAACCACAAACTGTGAAGCTGCTGGACTCTAGTGCCAGCAGAGTCATTTTGAACACAGTTGTTTTAAACGTTCAGTTACCACTTCACTTACAAAATGATAAAATACAGAAGCTCTGGGGAAAATACCATGAATTGTCTGAGACTAAAATTCATCTGGGACTGTTCAGAAAAAATAATAGCATGGGATTGTATATACCATTGGCCTGGATACAGAAGAATTTCTATTGCATAAAGAAATGGCCTTGCAAGTGACAACACTGCGGAAATTGTTTCAACAGCAAAAGATTGCAGGATATTTTATAGATTTACTGACCTAGCTGACAACATTATCACAACAGAAAGCGGTATCAGCATTTTTACTGTAGGAAACATAAAATCACTAAACTGAAGAATTAGGATAAGGTACACATGCCTATAACATGCCTATAATATTCCAACCTTCAGTTGCAAAATACACCAAATGTGTTATCTAAATTAAGCAACAATTACTTCTAACAATCAATTAAAATAGGACTCTGTGAGGCAAAGAGTCCATGCAAATGGCCTCAACATAAGGGCTCTTGTATATTTATTCCCAGGAATGTAACTCTGAATGTTAAAGATGGATCTTCCTCCACTGTTGAAGGCACAAGATGCTCAATATTTCCCGCACTCGGGGCACTCAGACTACCACCATTTTTCTTTTCTGCATGAATCCTCCAGGGGTTTCTCATGTTCCGCCACAGTTGCAACAGTGGCACCTTAGTCTGATCTCCACCCAAGAAGCTCAACAAATAATAGTTCTAATGTGGATTTGTTCCATGGTGAACAAAAAGTAGCACAAGAGCACAATGGGTTACTTTTTCCAAATCCTGAGTACACCTGGAGCCCCAGTTGGTATCAAGCACTTGTCTAAGTGCAGTTAGGTAATTCGGGAACCAGAAAAGTTTCTCGTTTGGCATTGTTCCACCGACACAACTACTCTATTCACATTCTTCGTTGTTGCTGTTAAATTTTGACTCTTGTTAATACCCAGACCAAATTGACTAAATAATACTATAGAGAGAATAAGATTTGTGTATGCATCCCATATCCAGTATTTTGGGAAAACCAGAAAGCTATGTAAGGTAAATCCATTCTCTGACAAGCATCAAAGTAATAAAATAATAAAAAAATGTTCTTCTGAAATGTGGATATAGTCTATGTGTAGACACTAGGCTCTTCCATAATGATGGGCACTGTATATATAATTATTGAACTAAGTATGTTTCCCTAAGCTTTGGATGCAATACAATGGAACTGTTGTGGCTCGGCAGCATGCTACAGCTCTGACAGCCGATTCTGATCTCAGGGAGATCTGGAGCGGGAGTCGGATGGAGGGGCTGAAACGACTGCTGATTCTGGGCCTGTGGCTGGGCTGTCCACTAGTTATCAGGGGCCTCTGGATTGTGTTAGCAGTGGAGAAGTGGCCCTGAGTGATGCAAGAACTCGGAAGCTAATCAGAAGGCAGCGGCAGCAGCCACAGACAAGGGAAGAAGCCAAGCCACAGCTGACCGGTAATTGGCTACACCTCATAGGACTTAAAATGGGTGCGATTGTAAACAGACTCTTGCAGAGAGCAACTTGTTGGTTTGGTAATATCTAGTATCGTGTCTGGTCCTTGTATCGTGGTTTGTTTTAGTCCTGGTAATCCTTGTTTGAGCCTTCAGTTTTTGTATACCTGTCTCTCCATCTTGTTAAACTGTGTGTCTCTGACTTTGGACTAATTAGTGTAAGTGTCTTTGTTATCTGGACAGTTGGCGTTTTGCCCAGAAAGGTGTGAAAGCTTGCCAGAGGCTTTTGGCAAGGTTTAACGTTCTTTTGTACTATATCGGCACTAAAGAAGTCTGTGTGTCTTTAAGGAAAAGCCTCGATCCGTGTGTTATGGGCATGGAGCACAACAGTAACTCTAAAAGTTACTACGAAATTGCAATTCTAAAAAACGTAATGCATTGTTGAATATACAAAATACAATCATTCATTCAGTTTAAATTAAATTGATTTTTTTTGCCTGTACCCATTTTTGGGAGAGCAGCCCCAATATGCTATTCAAGACAAGTATGGCCCACAGTCTAAAAAAGTGGTGTGTTCACATATTGTGCAAGAAAATATTACATCATTTCTATTTTGAATTATGAACATTCTAAAAATTAACTCCCATAGTGTCTGTTACTACTGATTAATATGCACAGCTATTTCATATGTGACATTAAATAATTTATAAACTACACATATTAAATAATTACCAAATAAAATATAGCAGAGTGAGATATATTTTAAAGAACCTAGAATTGAAAAACAAGATTTCAATATAACATACTCACCCTGATATTATCATCTGTTTCCATTGTGGAGTGTAGTTTCCCATTCACACTGAATACACAGAAATGACCATTGTCATAGTATATAACACAGTGACCCTCTCTTGATGCTTGGATAAGTTTTGCTTTCACACAGTTTTCAGGAGCATCTAATGTCCTCAGTAGATCCCCATTCATAGAATGTATGAGACATGATCCTTCTGATGAGGGAGGTTAAAAATATAGCTGTTAAATATTCACGTTTAACTCTAATTAAATAGATTAAGTTGATTTGGCTTTACTAAAACAAAAATAACTGTGATTTTAATGTTCAGTTCTAAACAGTATCTAATAGTAATAGATACTGGTAGATGTACAGATGACAAACAGATGTTGCTGTACAACAGTTCTGAGAAACATGAATTGCCTTATTAGAGCTTCTGGGAAGTACAGAATTATGTGGAGGGTAACAGGTTGCTCCTTCTGTGATTGTACCAATTCTTTGACTTTGTTTAACCAAACCTTTTGCTCCTCCCACTGTCCTCAAAAGTCATAAAAACCACGTAATATTTATATGAAGCAAACGTGTGTGTCTGTTTATTTGAAGCTATTTATGTGGTCCGAAGAAACTGAGTGGCTAATAATGTTTAAGAAATATATTATAAATATACTAATACAAAAATACATTTCCCAATCAACACAAAGTAGTTCCTGAAAATGCTACAAATCCATAGCTTGGGCTCAATTACTTTCCCAGTTTCCAAGCCTGGGAAAACAACCATGTCTTGAAAGTTTCTGAAAGGTGAGCAGAGTCAGGGCCAGCTGTAACTTAGGCAGTACAATGTTCCAGAAGGAAGGCAGCGCTACGGGAAAGGCTGTGGACTTGGGTCCTTCACTGATGGAATTGGACCATGCCCCTTCTGCCCAATTTAATGGGACAAATAATATTGGCACACAACACAAAGCTATGCAAAGGCCCACCTGGCCCCAGCTGCCACTTGCTTTCTGAACAAGAGACTTGAGCACTGGAACACATCCAAACTGCACACATTTATGTATGCAGTAGTGCAACCCCATCAGAACTAAGGATGAAAACGATCAGAGAAGACAGATTAAAGTCTCTCAAAATCATAAACTTTGAGAACACCATCACGACCTCAGCCATGGAGTCCAGCAGCTCTGGCAGGGAGGTTGCTATGCAGCACCAATCTCTTTGGCATAAAAGCAACAATCCCATCTGATCCCTGAAGACAAACTTGACAAACAGGGTCTCACATACAGTCACCACTGGGGTAGCATTTTGTACACCACTGTCCTGTATAACCAGGTCCACTCCACCATTCTTGCTCCTAGGTCTTGGCTGATACCACACCTCAAGCTCAGTGGACAACCCTACCTTCAGCATCCATCCAAGATCTGTCCTTTCATCCATGATGAAATCACAGATATTGAAAGCTGATGTTCTAAAAGTATAAGCATCTTCATGATAAGATTCATTATTATAAGAAATAAATATTCCCAAGAAAAGCTTTAAAAAAATAAAATGTACCTTTAGAACCACTTATCACTACACCAAGTTCAGCACAAATTGCTGCACAGGTAATCTCATAATCATGTCCAGTCAAGATTGCCCGAGGAGTAGCTGTTTCACCTGTAAGGAGATCAATAAAACAAAAGTTTCTTAGTAACCTATATAATTAATGTATTTGAGACATTTCAAAATTAAGCAAGTGTATAATTCAATCCTAAATAACAAAAAGGAAATATTTGAACTGGAATTATTCTGTGCATTTGGTTCTGAGTAGAAAAATATATTTTATAGCGCATCCAAAATCTGAAAAAGTAATCTCACACGTGCACACTACTAGTTTTTCACCAAAGCAACCCTTCCC
>JANHGC010006271.1:261523-273245 GCA_027560395.1 Boaedon fuliginosus | reverse complement strand
AAAAAGAGGAGGGGGGCAGGAGAAGGGGAAAGAACATGAAGAGGAGGAGATGGAGAAGGAGGGAAGAAGAGGAGGAAGAAGAGGGGGAGGGGTAAGACAATGATGAAGAGGAAGAAAAAGAGGAGGGAAGAATTGGAGCAAGAGCAGCAGGAGGAGGAGGAGGGAAAACAACACAATCAACAGGAGGGGGAGGAGGAGACAGGAGAGGAGAAGGAGGAAAAAAGAACATTATGAACAGGAGGGGGATGAAGACAAAGAGGGGGAAACTACTTGGGTTATTATTACTGCCAATCACATTTTCAAGCCACTTTCCACTCCCCGGCCACCATAATTATACTTCTTTTAAAAAAAATGAGCAAGGCCGGGTAATCAGCTAGTAATATTAGAAATTGGCGCACCACTTGAATATCATCATCATTGACAAATTCATCATCAGTCAATTGCAACAGGCAGCTTCATGTCGAACAGTGTACATCCTGTGATGATACCTCTCATACCATTATACATCAACAACTACCTATTGGGAAGGTCTTTGGGAAGGGCTTGATAGATGAATAAAAATGCCAATCAAGTCTGATCATCTAGCTGATTGCATGATGACCAATAATAATATAGATAGATAGATAAAAATGCCAAATCCAGTTAAAAATGATAATGAAAGATTCAACAAAAGGAAACCAGGCAACCCCAGGCTACTTACCTTCTTATCAGTTCTTGTCAGTTCTTATCACCTTCTTGTCAGTTTGCTAACTCTGGTAGCTAATACAGTCCAACAATATCTAGTTGAAAACAAGCTCACTCCACCAGAGCAGAATGGAAACTGGCCAAAAGCAGAGGACAATAGATCAGCTCCTAATTGACAATATGATTTTGAAAAATTATAAGAGAAGGAAGACCAACTTGAATTATCTTGGATTGATTACTAGAAGACATTCAAGTTTATGCCACATGATTGGATCAATTGCCTTGAAATAACAGAAGTCAGTATAAACATCCAAAGCTTTGTGCAAAGGTTGATGTCACAATGGGAACTACAGATGCTATCCACAGTGATAAACTTTCAAGAAGACTCACTCTCACTACTGTTTGTCATGGCACTGGTTCCTTTGTTAATAAAACTGAACAAGTTGGGCCATGGCTATCAAACAATAAAAAATATCTGCCAGGTTATCTCATCTCCTTTACATGGAAGATCTGAAGCTGTATGGAAATACACAATCTGAAATACAATTGTTGCTCAATACTGTCTGCATATACAGCCAAGATATGGTAATGACACTTGGACTTGTCAAACAATCTACACTCACAAATGGTAGAGGAAAAATAGGGGAAACTGAAGGAATCAAGTTACTTTATGGAAATAACATCAAGAGTCTAGAGGAAGATGATCACTACAAATAGGTGCACATCCTTCAAACTGACAATATTAAACACACTCAAATCAAGGTTAGAAATGAATACATCATGAAAGTGAAGAAGATGTTAAAGTTGAAACTGAATGAAGGAACTCAACACTTGGGGAATTCCAGTCATTAGATACACAGTTAGAATAATGGACTGGACTTAAGAAGTACTAAAAACCCTGGATAACAGAACCAGAAAAATAATGATCATAAATTATGCCCTTCATCTATGAAATGATGTTGACAGACTCTATTTACCTAGGAAAATAGATGGCAATGAAATGATGCAAGTACATCAGATGGTTGAAGAAGTAAAATGGGCGTTGGAAAAATATCTGAAGGACAGTGAAAAAGATACACTGAATCTAATATACCAGGTAGGCTTATTGAATACTGGAGAGACCAGACTGGCCTACAAGAAAGGCCAAATGAAGAATAGATAAGAGGCATGGAAAGATAAAGTATTACATGGCCAGTACATTAAAGCAGATAATAACAATGTGTTGCAACGGCTAAAAGCAGGAAAGTTGAAGAAAGAGACAGAAAGGCTAATTTTGGATGTACAAGAGCAGGCCTTAAGAACAAACACATACAAACCCAGAATTGAGAAGACAGCAACAGACAGCAAGGCCCATCTATGCAAAGAAGCTGAAGAAACAGTCACCTGGTTTAGCTGCTGCAAGAAGATCACACAGACTGATTACAAATGTCATGACAAAGTAGCAACAATGCTACATTGGAATACCTGGAGAAAATACCATTTTCCTGGCAGAAAGAACTGGTGAAACCACAAAATAGACAAATTTTTAATCACTCTCCTTTGTGGGCCCATCAGTTCATTTTCAACCAAGAAGCTAAAGTGCTGTGGGACTTTAGAATTGAAATAGAGAAGCATCTACCACTTATAACAGCCTTGACTTAACAATTGTTGGTAAGATAGACAAAAGTCTTTGTAGTGGAATTATAACATCTGGAGAAAAATCACAAAATATAAACACCTACAAATAGAAGTAAAATAACTGTTGCAAAAGAAAGCAAAAATAGTAGCAATAGTAATAGGCTGCTTGTGTGCAATCTCAAAATAACCAGAACATCACTTGAATACTATCAGCTTTGATAAAATCACCAGCAATCTATTGCAAAAGGAATATTTACTTGGAACATCTTACATACTGCTACAATATCTTTAATATTATTAAACAACAACATCTGCCTATCCCAAGTTATTGGGTAAAGACTGTATAGTTGGACAAAAATGCCATACAATAATAATCAGAAATACCAGGAATTGAATCCCTATGGGAAGTCCAAACTAGGACTTGAATGATTGTATTATTCTTCTGTCTATGTTCTACATTTTTCCATCCAAAGAGTTGTTTCTGGGATTAGCAAATTGAAATCCTGAAGTCATTTCTAACTTTAGTTTCTCATACAGCAGTTTCATTAGCTTTTGTGTGTGGAATTATATTTTTTTATCTAGATTAACACATCTGAATGTTACTAGTGATATCTTTTTAATTAAAAAGTAGCTTAAGATGCTCTGAATGTGCTTGGTAGATTTAATCACTTGCTGCCTTGTATTGTTTAATAGCTTTTAATTTTGCCATGTTAGCATTTTAACTAGCTCTTTGGATGCAAAATTGGAAGAGGACATTTTCAAACAAATCTGGTAAAAGGGTTTTTAATCTCAGGTTCATATTTTTGCACATGATAACTTAGGCCGGGTATATTTACAATTTAGGGTTTACAAAATGAGATGCATATCTCAAGCTGTATTGCTTGTAATAGTTTGCTAATTTACCGTGAGATTATACCCTTGTAATTATTATAAACTTTTTGACAAAGCAGCAACACACTGTTGAAATCTATTTGCAGGTAGGCAAATAATGAAATGCTTGCTGCTTACATGGATTTGAAGGTGATATATTTAAAAGCTTATGTTATTTTTTTTTTCATTGAAGGGTCCTCCTTCCTTCTTATAAAACATGAGTCTTTAGAAAAGTCACCCTGCTTCCTTTGATAATAATGTTAGGTATTTTAGAGTCTTCCGTGCTTCTGCTTTTCCAAATAATGGGCTCAATTCAGAAGTTGGTGGCAGAATAGAAGAGATTTCTTACTGCTTCATAAGATTGTCACGGTTTTCACCACAGCAAAGGGAAAGTTTTACATTGTAGCTGTTTCAAGGGACGTCATTTCAAACTTCTTTAAACTTTTCAAAGTGGCTTTATATCTTCTTTGAAATGCTTGGCTAGTGACTTCAAAGAAGTGAGGCTTTGTCCCCTAAACAGGTTTATGATTACTTTAAGGAAGGGTTAAATTTATGTTAATTTAATCGTTCTGAAAATCTACAGGAAGATTAATAAAATGAAATTAAATATTTTTGTTCGTATATAGAATATAAATTTCACACACCCGCTTTGCAGAACACAATATTTAAAATTACTTCAAACTTGTTCAGCCCTTCTTTGAAAACTTAGATTTGGTATTTAAATTTACACTCCTAATCCAATAAAGTGTAACTAATAAATATACAAAAGTATATTTTGGCTCAAGAGTTATCCAACACAGAGCAACTGGTTTGTCCTGAAGAGTTTATTTTTTTTCTCCCGAATGAAAACATTTTTTAAAGAATTCAAATTTCAAAATATTGCACTATATAATGTATAAAATATTATAATATATAAAATATTACGATTCATGCAATCCAATTCTTTTTCAGCTCTAAAAATATTTACAAGAGAGTGTAATATTTGCATTGTTATGAAGAAATTACTATTTTCATTTCTTTCTCCCAGGCCTGATTATGTAATGAAAAATTGGGGGGGGGGGCGGAATCTGCATTTCTTTTAACTGAGTGAACTTACAGTAATGATTAAATATTGTATATTGCAACATTTGCTTCAACAAATTCCAACAGGAATTGCCTTCCATTCTACCTTTGTTTTACAAAGTAATCAATTCTTTTCAAAAACAACCTTTCCTAAAATGAATAAAATTAGGCTGTTTAGAATTTATAGTTAAATAATTATCTGCCGTGGCACAAGCTCTCTGGGATATCATTCTTCTGGAGGTTACATTGGTCTCAACCCCCCGCCCCCCTCTTGTGCATCCATAAAATTTGAAGATTTGGCTTTGCTTTGCCTGGGGACCAGGTGCAGGATGGAATCTGTCTTGTGGCTATGTTGACTGTTACTGACATTTTGATGTTCCTTTTCCTGGCTGCTGTATATTTTATTATTTTTACATACTGTTTTTATCTTTTAAAAATATTGTTAGCCATCCACAATCCTATGTTGAGTTGGGCATCCATATAAATGTACTAAATAAATAAATAAATTATGCAAGCAGTTAAGAGCTGAACAAAAACCTCTCAGTAGTTTTGTAAATACAAAGTACGGCATTCTAATATTTAATAAGAATTATACTGCCAAAGTATAATTGTTACACTGCCATATTTCTGCTGCTTTAGTATGCTTATCTTAAAAGAAAATAGATTGACAAAACTTCAATACGTCACATAAAAACCTAAAGTGATTGTCAGAATAAAGCAAAGTTATTAAGTATTTAAGTCAGAACACAATTCTTCAATCAGGAACAAATTTCACATGGTGAAATTGTTGCAGGCATGCACACAACATCATGTCAGATTGTTACCAGGAACTTACAGTATTATATCAGTGTAATTCTATCCTTTTATTCTAACCCATTTCATAAAATATTCTAGGTTGAATGAACAGATTACTAATATAAATAACTATAATATAAAAAGTCTGTAACAATACCATACATATAGTATACATTATACATATTTAGTATATGAATATCACTTTGTAAAAATAAAAAATACCATTGGTTATAAATCAACAAAAACCGAAACACAAAAATCTGAATTACATGGAGCATTAAAGCATTTTGGTCATTCTGTGGAATTGTTGTATTTTGTTTCAATTATAGCTGGGCTTAAACACAGAAATACTGAAAAACTGTTTGGCAACTAATCTGAAACACAACTACTACTATTCTAGCACTCTGTAAAGTTAATATTCAGTACACATATTTTTGAGCACAATGGCAGAGGAGGGATGAATATTTAGTACCTATTGCAGGAGATGAGCACAGAGTGTGAACTGAGATTCTCACTTAAGTGAGGAACATCTAGTAAGCAAACAAGAATCACAGGTACAATCAAGACAGGGAGACCCTGTAAACATGGTGTTTCAAATTCTTCACAGCCCCTTTACCAGTATCATTGGAAGAAGCACCTGTGTTTTCATATGTATATGGGTTGACTCTTAAGTGTTTTTGCTTGTTTTTGTGCTTGATCCTGTTGGGACATCGATGGCACTGGAGAAGACAGTCAGGATCAAACGAATACAAAGGAAGGGGAATTGAATGAAGACGATGACAGCATTCTGAGATGCAGCTTTTGTTGCATTTCCCATAGGATGCATCAAGGAATGTTTTCTCAGTTTGATATCTACACAGCTTGTTTCTGAAACCAATCTTTTTTCTTAACCTACCAGAACTAAATTTGATTTCATTGTATTCTGTTTCCAGGGAACAATAGTGCTGACGACAAACAGATCGGTGAGCAGACATATGCAATCCCGAGACCTTTTACATAATTTCTGTCTATTTTTTCATATGCATGGAGAATAAACATGAAAGCCAAAAAAAATCAAAGAAGGCAAAAAGCCTTCTTTTCAAATTGATTCTGAATTAATACTATACATGTTTGGCTCTTATGCTGTTATTCATTTTATTCATACTGATTTTACAAGATACCAGAGAAAAATATTATGTGTGGAAACTAAGTCATATACAGTATATTATGAGCATTCAAGATGATTGAACTTATGACAACAATTGTGTTATGTATTCCATACTATGTGTTATGTAAAAAATATCAGGAAAATGTATTTTGCTGTACATCTAAAAGCAGTGGGGTGGCTCAGCTGTTAAGGTCACTGGGCTTTTTGGCTGGAAAGCTGTCAGCCCAGGTTCAAGACCAGAATGTCACATGATGGGGCGAGCTCCCATCCTTGACCCAGCTCCTACAAACCTAGCAGTTTGAAAGCATGCAAATGTGAATAAATAATAGGTACCATTTTGGTGGGAAGGTAATAGTGCTCTGACATCACACTGGCCACATAACTGCAGAAATGGATGTCCTTGAAAGAGAGATAAACACTTCCCACTATAGTCAGCAATGACTAGCAGAGTAAAATCCATAGGGGACTCCTACTCTAAAGAAGAGGTGTCAAACTCATTTCGTCACAGCGGTGTCACATGATGTATCAGGATTCCCCCCGCTTTGCTAAACCAGGTGTGGGCATGGCCAGTGCATGACACATCAGGCCAGGAGTTTGACAGCCCTGATCTAAAAGCCTTCATATCACAACAGTGATTTGATAGTCTTAATCTACTCTCATCATATTTTTGTAGATCTACATGGACTACAAGATTAGCTCCACCAAATCCTTTCCAGGCATATTTTTGGCAGCACAAGATAGTGGCAGAAATACACTGGAAATGCTTTACACATTAAAGAAGTGAGGATAAAGTGTAACATACACAAAGGAGGAATGGTGGCAGAGTTCTTTGTTGCTCAGTTTAACTCTGAATTTCTTAACTCTGGATAAATTCAAGTACCATAGAAAATTAGGATGATTTGTGACGAAATAACTTTATAGCAGGTTTACTAAAATCAATGAGATTTCAGTTAGTTTTAGTGAATTTAACTGACACTGATTTAATGGATTTTCTCCAATTTTGCACATGGTATATATTCAAGGCCCAAATAAATAGTACAGATTGTTGATTATTATATTTTCCTGAAAACAAATAATAGAAAAATAAATAAGATTTGATGTCATTTTCCTATTCAAAATTAATTATCTGGAAATTATTTAATATTTGGAAAGTACCTCAGGTAAAAGAGTCAGCAGCAATCAAGCATATCGTGATCCACACTGTATATATGACATTGAATGTTTCTGTAACTACTTATAAAGAAAACCTTCAAAACTATTAATAATAGAAAAGTATAATGTGACACAAAAACTACAAATACACCCCATAATCAGACATTTTAAACTCACACAAAAGAAACTCCATAGCCTGCATGATATATAGCTATTCATCTGAGTAACCCAAAGGAATTTGATTATTCCATTTTAATTGTTGTATGATGAAAACTAAGCATCTAAAATGAAGCTGGCTCTGAAGTGAATTTCATCTTTTCTAATTATGCTTAATGAATCCAAGTGACCTTCCGGAAATAAGTGTTTCCCAAGTGAACATATTAACAAAATTACATACAAGTGTTAAAACAAAACTGGAAAAATGGATGTTTCTGAAGTGCAGTGGGAAAAATTTAGTTTCAATATTATAAAACAAAATCTTCACACAGGATTACTATGACAAGGATTGCATTTCAGAGGTTCAAATATATGCCAGCAGATGTCACTCTAAGATGCTTAGTTATGGTTAGCAAAAATGCCTTTAAAAACAAGTCTAGATGCTGGTTAAAGGCTGCTGTGAACCAATGATAAAACTAATTATTTTCAATGAAATATTTTTTTAAATAGAATTCATTGTGATTAATAAAACAAACAGTTTGCATGTTTAAGAGCTCATAAAGGGAATTATTTTATTTTTAAACAATCTATCATTTACTTTGTTGCAAATGGATTTAGAAGAATAAATTTAAATGTATAAGAACTCAAACTTTTTCTTGAAGATTGTAAAACTTTATTTAGATTCTTGTTGCTTACTCCTGAATATTACAGAATATTGCCTATCAAACAGGTTATAAAAATATGTAACGGTTTGTTGAAAAGGAAAATGCAGGAAATTACTTTCTGTGTTTGTTACTCTGGAAGCTAATTGCAATGGGCTCCTCAAAGGAACACATGACAAAAATCAAGTCTCTCTACTTGAACTAGGAAAAACATCTTTTTGAATAGGAATGTAAGGTCTTCTTGAAGTGTTCACCCAGATTTGAGAAATCTAGATTCAAACCATTTCTCCATACAAGAAAACTGACTTAGGCAATCATATTCTCTAATCAGTAAAGAGAGTTGTTGCAGTTGGGATAAAATATGATAAACATACCCATTAAAAATATGTCTGAGCTGAACAGTGGAATGCATAATTATTATGGTTGGTCACATGGTCAGCCAAATGGTTAGACTGATTTTTTTTTGTTCACTATTGAGTCCTTCCCAAGGATCTGGGATAGATAGATGTTGTTTAATAATTTTAAAGATATCACTGCTGCAGGATGTAACTGCATTTTATACTTGACTGATGAGAGGATTTTGTCAATATCAATGTTCAAGTGATGTTCCAGATGTTTTGGACGTGCATCCAAGGCATCTATTAGTATTGCTACTATCTTTACTTTCTTTTGCCACCATAGCAATGTCTACTATCCAGACTTTCTGTCTTTCTTATCAACAATTGTTAAGTCTGGGGTGTTGTGTAGCACATGCTTGTCCATTAAAGTCCCAGAGCACTTTAGCTTCTTCATTTTCTATTACTTTGTCCTTTTTTTGTGGTCCTACCCGTTCTTGCTTGCTAGCAAATGGTATTTCTTGCAAATATTCCAATGCACCATTGCTGATACTTTGTCATGTCATTGTTTGTGAATATTATTATTATATGGAGTCCTATTTTGAAATCAACTTATCTTTTTTATTTTATTACTATAATGTGTAAAAAAAGAAAAGCCAAAACAAAAAAGCCAAAATTCAAACAAGTATGAAAGAAAACCAAACAAAAACTTGTTATTGCAATTGATATGTAAGAGCAAGTCAGCTTATGACAGCAATGTAAAGTGGTTACATATTACAGATAGTGAGTTACTATAATTTTATTGATCTTTCCATTTTGTCTTTGTTCCATTAAAGTCAGAGAGTAAACACATTTCTTCATTTTAACCACCCAAATAATTGTTTTAGTTTCATTCCATATATGATAAGTCCACAAAATTTCTTCATTTTTATTAAGGTCTCAGTATATAGTTCAATATCACATTAACAACTTTAAACCTTAACAAGAACTTAGTCTTCTTATACTTCTCTACATACACATACATGAATGAACATACTATTTTACCTAAAAAGATTATAATTAAATTTGAACCAATTTACTTTTTTTATTTCTCTGTTCATAAAACAGTTTACAATCTGAAGGATGCAAAGAGAACCAAATGAATTTACCCAAATATTAGAATATTATTCCAAGCATCTGATTACAGATGCCTGGATCCATGCATGCAATGATTTTAATGATTCTACATATGTTAACTTTTTTGGGTGGGGGGAGGTTGCATTGCAACCACAGCTTAAAATGTGTATTGTTATGGAAATAATGTTGCAATAATCTAATGAATAAGAATAAGCTGCCTATAATTGTGGAGAATGTTTCTCATAAATTGGACTCCAAATATTGTCCTTGTCTACCAATTCCTAAACTGTAACAGTATTTGACGCTGGATTTGCTATAGGTAACAATCAGAATAAAGATCTCCTTACCATTTGTGTTATCACCAATGTTATTGGTTTTACCATTCCAATACCATAGCAGCAGAGTGGCATCGCGAGATCCTGACAGGATATAACAGTTTCCTCCAATATAAGATTCAGAGCGGCCAAGGCAGGTAACAACATCCCAGTGTCCAAACACAACTTGCATTAGTTTGCCTGAAAAATAAAAAAATAAAAAAAATTCATTCATAGACCACATATTGTAGGATTCATATTGACGGATGGATTGGGTCCCAACTTCACTACATAATTAATTTCCAATGTTCTCTTGAGTTGGAAAGAATAAAATTAAAAGGTCCTGGTTGTTCTCTTCTGAGAAAAGAATCTCTTCCCACCATTTAGTTTATCTAGCCAACTCATAACTGTTATATGCCTTGATATTTGTTTAGCATTGTCAAACGTTGCACAGGATAATCAATTATTAGAAAAAGGGACTTCAGAAATTATTTGTCAGATTTCTACTCCTGATTATGGAAAACAAAGTCTTAAATACACCACAAGTAAAGGCAATGATAACCGTATATTTCTTTTATTGTTTCATTCTTCTATAATTCAGATAACAAATATTTATATTTACAAAGTACTATGTCCATTCAAAATCCATTCATATATTATTCACAATGAGGGGAACATGGTTTATGGCAGTCCTATAAAGTAGCTGATAATAATTATTGCTGGGACAGAGGTAAGATATTGCATGATGCTCCTATGGTATTCTAATAGGTATACACACATATTCAGCCATTCAGTTCAAGGTATCTGAAATACCTGACCTCCTTTTTTAATTTAATTTTTAATACATAATTAATAAGCTATGTTTATTCAGTGAAGTGTGAACAAATAGAGAAAGTTAGTCTCTGAAATCAGTCAGTCAAAGAAACAAATATTTCTGAAGTTTGTTTTGAAAATTCTAAAGTGTTGATTTTATATTTGTTAGAAAAGATAGAAAAATGACTTATACTGGAGTCAGATCTCATTAATATCTTGACAGTTGCAATACCTTTTTTTTTAAAAAAAGCAGTTTTTGCAGTATTGACTTTAAAAACCTATCTGAAAATAATATGCACCATTATCAGAGGGTTGATTGCAATTCTGCTATGATAGTTGTTCTCAGAATACATAATTTACATTCAAGGTATCTGCTGTTACAATGCTTTCACCTGAAATCTGAATAATAAGATTAATTTACATAAATGCTAAAATATAATTGATTTGTTTATGACAACTTGCTATAGACTATTTTTATAATCTTATCCTGTAATTTTTCCTTCCTTTCACAACTCAGAAACAGGACAGAAAATTAATGATAACCTTTCAAACAAATACTCTTTGAATACTCAAAACAAGTATAATGCTTTTCCATTATATATTAATGGTTTCTTTCTACAAGTATTCTATTATACATTTTAAATATGCAAGACAAAGCTGAATTTTGTCTTTATGAAAAAGCTGAATTAAAGTAAAATTCCATAGGTTATTGATTTTTTTCCATAGGATGAAATATACATTTTATTAAATAGTATCTTTTCTTATCTTTGTTTGCAAAAGAAATTGAAATCTAGTGATTTACTTTTCTAGCAGGGAGCCGCAAATGGTTAAATATGGACTGTCAAGTGCTTTAGTGATAAAATTGGTACTGTGAAATTAGAATGAATCATACCTGTCAAGTTTTGGATTTGAAAGTAAGGGAGGCTTGGCGGTCATGTGACTGGGTGGGCGTGGCTTGGCGGTCATGTGACTGGGTGGGCGTGGCTTGGCGGTCATGTG